>VXBS01000241.1:239629-277491 GCA_013400255.1 Sitta europaea | reverse complement strand
CCCCCAGGTGCCGCTCCCCCGGGGTTTGTTTGCAGTCAATATTCATGTGTTTCTGTCACCGGGGCGGCTCTTTTCACAGTGATCAGCCGGGCAGAAGGCTGAGTGACAGGAGANGAGCGGCAGTGTGCCCGGGGGGCTCCCGGGGGAATTCCCGGGGGAATTCCAGGCTGTGCTGGAGCGAGGGGCGAGGGCAGGAGCTGTGCTGCCCACCGGAGTGCCGGGCTGAGCTGTGCTTTGCAGGAGCTGCGTTTTGTCCCCTGCCGCTTGCTTCCCCCTCTCCTCACAGCGCTGCTCTGTGTGCGCGTGTTTTGTTTGGGTTTGGTTTTTTTTTTTAAAAGTCCACAAACTTGTGATTTTCTGTGCAACTCGTGGGGAGCGAATCAGTATGAGGGAGCACCCTTCTCATTGAAACTGGAGGTGAATAAATTATGAACAGGCGAAAATTGGAACAATGTCTCTGAGCGAGTGTTTTCTAGAGAGTTACTATTCCAGGCTTTGAAATCAATTGATACATAATTAGATTCCTCAAGAGAGGACAAACAAGGGCTGCCATTCACCCCTCCTTCTCCCACATGCATCCCAAAGAGAGACTGGAGGCTTTAGCAGAAACCAGACAGCCAGCATTCTCCAGCACTAAAAACATATTCTGGCTTTGGGTGTTCATTTAACAAACAGATCCTTGAACCTTGCTTCTGTTTTCAGTTTATTTCGACCATGTTTCTTTGTGTTCAGTTCATTAAAACATGTCTCTTTTGAGATCTATTTTTACATTTCAAGAATCCAGTATTGTACTTCTGTGGTGGCAGATGGCCCTAGACATCCAAGCACAAGCTCTTTCCTGCTTTTTCCCCCCTCTTTCTTAGGTCTTTTCTGCACTGCACTTGAAGCTGTGAGCAGCAACCATCCCTTTTTGCAAGGTCTGGGGCTGGCTCTCGGTTCAGCACAGGGTTCTAACACGTTACAGTCCCTGCCGTGCCCTCGAGGTGTTTTTAAGCACAGCGGATGCTGCTGTCTGTAAAATAAGAGCCCTCCACAGCTGGATAGAGCCTCGTCACACGGGTGGCACGCAGGCTGATTTTGCATCTTTGCCTCATACTTTGCCTCATGTTAATGTTCCGTGGTCCCCCAGATGAATTTATTAATGGTTGAGTTTCATTCTTGAGGGAGACAGAAAATACAGATCTGGGTTTGTAAAAGACAGGAACAAGCACGTGACAATTAGAAAAAATCCTACAATAAGTTGAGTGTCTTGAAGACATTGCCAACAGAATGACCAAATTCCTACATCTTTTCAAGTCATGGGATCTTTAGGGTAAGGTAAATCTGACTTATGTATTATTTGGAAGCATAGGCACAGGCAAACCTATGTCTTTTCTAGTAAAAAGATACAAAGGCTGAGAAGTTTTCATCCAAAGATCTTTGTTGGGATAATAAAAAAATAAAAAACCAAAGCAGAAGTGCTCGAACACATATGCTCCTCCTAAGAGGAGGATAAGTGCTCCTCCTAAGAGGAGGCTATTTTTTCTGTGTTTGCTGAATAGATGGTATCTATTTATGTGTTCATGTGTGTGTGTGGCTATTTCAGTATCTGATTTTCTGTGGCTCACTCTCTTACCTGAGTTAACCCACAATCTATGGGCAGAGCCAGCTGGAAACCTTGATCAGTGCAGGCAGGACAGCTTTTTGCTGCTCCATGGACACTGCACAAATACACTGACACAGCCTGCTCCCTGATGGGAAAAGGGACAGTTCCAGAAGTGCTGCCTACCTCTGCAAGGCAGAGCTTTTCCTTGATGCCTGCTCCTGTGTCCCAGCCTTGCCCACAGCAGCCCTGCTGCCCTGGAATTGGTGAGCAGGCTGCTTTGCTTTCCCTTGCTTTGAGTGATTGCCCACCTTGTGTCCTGATACAGCCCTGTCTGCTGGCAAATGCTGAAGAATAGTATGGATTTGACTGAGCCTCAAAATGTTTTTCCACCATCCAGCCTTAGCACAGAAATCCCAGCATACATATTGATGCCTTTCTGGTGGATTTGGACAGGACATTAATATGTGTACAGCTCAGTGGGACAAGTTTCCATCACTGCTGCAATTCCTCCTGTGTTGCTGGCCCCAGCCACGGCATGGTGTGAGTGCAGCTGGCACCACCAGGGACTCCTGGCTGAGGGTAGGAAATGCTGCAGCCCCTCCAGGGGAATAGAAGAGAGGATGGCACAATCTGTGATTGCACACATTGCACTGGCAGTCACAGACTCCTCCAGGATGAGCCTGTTCCAGGTTTTTCTTGTGTCAGCCTCCAAAGTAGCCCCAGGTTTCTGAGAGTGCACACATTCTGAACACATTGTGTTATTCTGAGAGGAATAACACAAGCTTCCTCCTTTCCCCTTCACATGGATCCCCTTTACCTTCTTCTGGGGACTGCACTCAGAAAGGAGAAGGGGCAGAAGAAATCACTGTGTTTAGAAGGTATTGCCACCTCACTAAACTCTTGGGACTTCTGCAAGCCAGAGACCATTCTTTTAACCTCCTTTTGAGTGTCTCCCCTCTCCAAATTCAGAAAGTGCAGTTGAAAACAGTTTGGGAGTGAAACAACCCACGGACTTACAGCCTGGATGGAGGGCAAACCTTGGCAGCTGCAAGCCAAGTCTTAGAGAGGTCAGAGAAAGACAGTAAGAACACAAAAATAAAGAGCAGGAAACATTGACAGGACAGGGAATATTTAGGATTTGTCAGGAAAGGAAAGAAGAAGAAAAAGCTCTGCTTGATCAGTCTTAATCCTCCACAAAAATGCCCAGGTCTTTGCAACATTTGCTTTTTCCCCCTTCCCCATCATCCTTGCTATTGCTTGTCTTGGTGATTTGCTTGAAAATGTATTAAAAACTCCAGATCTTTCACTGTTAGAAGCATGAAAATAGAGGATAGGTACTATTATCCACTGAGCAACACTCCCACAGTTAGCACAGTCCTCTAGAGAGACCTGCCAGATAATGGCTTTTGAGAGGAGCTTAGAGACATCTGGAGTAGCCATTTTCCCTCTTTGTACATGGAAAATAAAGATTAGCTAGGGCACGGGGAGGGGGGGGCTAAGAATATAATGAAGGGCAATGGATAAACCCATGTCACATTGCCCATCTGTGTGACTGGCTTCAGGTCTGCTCCTGCAAAACGGTTTGTGCAGGCTCCCCTGAAATCCATGGACTGCTGTGCAGGTGGAAGAGCTCCCCATTGGTTTGTGAGTCTGGGGTCTCACATCACAAGCCCTCTGGGGTGGATTCTGTCTATAAAGCAGCTGGTGCTTCCTGAGTGGCAGATGCAGAAATAAATTTCTTTTTTTTTTCTTTTTTTTTTAGGACTAAGTCTTTTCAAAAGTTTTCTTTTCTTAGTATGGCCTGATTTTCTTTTTAAATTTTGATCATTTTCATGCAAAATACTTATTTCAACCAATTCTGCATCAAGGACCACAAGAGTTCGGGACTGAGCTCAGTTGTCACCCTCTGGGCTGCACATCCCATCCGAGCGTGCCAGCCCCAGCACCTGTAATCAGAGATGCTCTCAAGGGCTGCAGAGGCCACAGTCACATGTAAAGCATCAACGCCATACTGGGGATGACATTCCTAGACAAGGCGTCTGCTTAAAAAGGTATTTGTGGATTCTGCAGCGTGGTTAGAGAAGAGATGCTCCGGAGGACAAAGCCAAAACTCACAACCCTTAGCGCGCGGGGTTTAGCCCAAGGAAAGGACGGGAAAATCCCATTCGTGCGGGCTGCGGCCGGGGTGGGGAAAGGGCGAGGCGGGGCGGCTCGGGGAATTCCTCCCTCCCTTTGCCCCCAGCACCCCCAGCCCCGCAGCAGCAGCGCTGTGTGTGCGCTCCCTCTGCCGGCCCCGCGCCCGCACGCCGGAGGGCACCGAGCATCCCCGGGCTGCGCTCGGGCCCCACAGCCCCCTGCAGCGGCAGCCACAGCCGGAGGATGCGGACAGCCCCCGCATCCAGGCGTCCTAGGGGGCAGAGAGTCGTGGGAGCGGTTTTCCGAAAATCTGCGTTGGAATGGGCTCGCACAGACACGCCGCCGCCCGAAAGTGCCGAGCGTCCCATCCTGGAAAAAGAGAGAGGAGGAACAGAGGTGTGAGGTCGCTCCATGTGTCACTGCAACGTCACCTCCCTGTTTTGGGGGATAATAAACCCAAAGGCAGCGAGGGGAGGACAAACCGAGGCGCTGATAACATTTTCTCACGTGCTGCTGTTTCTGGGTGGAGAGGCACTGATGCTCCTGTCGGGAAGACCTTAACCTTGAGCAAGAAATGAAGCTGCTGCTCCAGACTCGTTAATCGGGGCTGTGCAGATAACCTGTGCTGTCTCTGGCCGCAAGAGAAGAGCTGCAGGTGGAAAAGGGGTAACAAATAAACGAGTCTGTTTTGGGACAGAGACCCCTGTCCAAAGCCACCCAGCAGGAGCTGAAGTCACTTGTTCAACCCCAGTGAGACACAACCCTTGCAATGCTGAACAGGTTTTACCAATACCTGCCAGATGCTGAGGGAGGCGTGTGGGGGGCAGCTGATCATGCTGGACTGAGAAAATTGAGATCTTTGTACTGCTCCTGTGCTCACAGCAGCTGGACTTCTCAAAAAAGATGGTCATCACTGTTTGTATCTGACACCTTCCTACTGCAGCACTGCAGAACTACCCTGGGTTTGAGACAAAGGGAGCGAATTGCATGGCTTTAAAATGATTAGTTGAGATCATTAGGTGCACTTCCAAAACCTTGAGAGCTTGATCTGCTTTTTTAGACCAATGAAGGCAGCAATAAATTTCTGAATCATTTGATATTTATCCACGTGGTTGGGTTAGAAGGTTTGATTTCTTAAAGCTTAATTTCTATTTCACTGAAACATATTCCTCTATTTCATCTGTGAATTAACAAACTTTGACCCTTGTTGCCATCCTGCTCCCCACCTGCTCTATTCTTCCCAAACTCCTCCAGACCCAGACTCCAGTCTGACTGCAGCAATTAGAACAGAAATCACAGAGCATGTGTTTTAATTGGCCACAGAGCACATGGCACATTTAAATCTCCAGTGATAACACAGAGAATACAATGAGTAACCCTGATGATTTTTAAGACAAGTACCTACAGTTCTAATTTTATTATACAAAAACATCTGAAGTGATTTAAAAATTAGGGTAATGCTTTTTCACTTTTAGCCAGGTGAGTGATAGCAAAATTAAAACACTTAAATGTTGATTTTTGGACAGATTTTAAAAACTTCAAGTGTCATGTTAGATAATGTTTCATTAATTACTGACACGTGTAATTTGGCCAAAGAAAGGTGGCAGAGTTGTTCCAGGAGCAAAATCTACCCTTATGCAAAATCAAGTGTAATATTTTTATGAGGAATATTTAATAAAAAAAAGAGGCACCTAAACATACAGAATTCCAGAGGGACAAGTGGACAAAAAAGGGACAGGACTAGTATTCAAGCAGAAGAGATAAGGCTCAAATCTTAACCAATGTTGTTTGAATGAACACATTAGGGGTCCAAAAAAATATAGGACAACTAATGAGGCCAACTCTAAATGTGTAAAGAGAAAAAAAAAAGTTTAATCAAAATAATGAAGAACTTAAGGACAGAACTGTGACTGTCCTTGGAAAATGCTGTTTCCTTATGGTGGGGAGCTCGACTGGTCCATAGTTTGGGCTGGCTGGTGCTTGGTTCCTGCCACAATCCATCTTCATGAGGGTTCATTGAAACCCAGGGACCTGACATTGCTGATTAGGTGTGAGACACTTGTCTCAACATGTTTTTGTGCAGTTGAGTGTAGAAAGGGAGGAAAGCAAAGCAAAGGGAGTTGCAGTGAATGGGTTTGTGAGAGGGGGAGCATTCCCAAGGTGAGTGGGGAACCCTGAGATGGAGCACACAGGTGGATAGATTTGGGATCAAGACACTGCACTGTGAAGGAGGAAATGCTAAAAACCTGTCCCAGTCTGATCTGCCTTGGCTCCTTCCACGAGGACCCTGAGCTGAGACCCAAGAGCTGAAATGATTCTCTGTCCTTTACACACCTGCCAAATGGGACATTGCATGGCTGCCCTGGAGAGCACACCTGGTTAAACCCTGGCTCTGTACCTGAGGCTAACATCACAGATGTGAGGCTTTTTTGGCAGCTCAGGCCATGTTTTCTGTTCTTGATCTCATCCTGATAAACAGCATAGAGCAGGTTTCTCTACTAGAGGAAAACCTACTCAGCTAACAACTGCAAAACACACCACCAGAAAAATACTATCCTAAGCTTTCCTGGCTTGTGTTTAACAGAGAAAGGAGATGATGAAGCATTTTGTTGACTCCTCTATAGACAAACACAGAAAGATTAAAACATCACCCCTAGATAGGTGCCCCTCCATTCTCCTTGGGAACACACTGCAAGTGCTACTCACCCAGGGCAGGGTCTTTCCCAAAGCTCTCTGCAGAAGAAATTAGGTAATGAGGGCCAGCAGGGAGGAGTTTTGTTCGTGGGGGTATTCCTGCTTGGCTGCCCCACACCTGTGAACATCATTGAGTTCAATTCAGTTGGTAGATAATTCTTCTAAACATGTGAAAGGATGTTAACCAACACAGAAATAAGAAATTCTAAAAGATAGCTTTCTCCAGTTAGAAATTGGATGGTTTTGTATCATTTCCCCCCCAGAGTATAAGCCATTTCTCCCACAGAGATGATGGACAACAGTGTGCCCCCTCCTGGGATTTACTCTTTTCCTTTAGAGAGGTTTTGAAGGCTGCAGCCTGATCCATTCAGCATCAGATGCTGGATTTTATACTGTATTAAATGTTTTCCTCTGCAGAGATATTACTTACACAAGCTTCATTGGCACAGGGAAACTAAGAACAGTTTCCAGGAACCATCCCTTCAAGTAATTTTGCTGCTAGAACCATCTTGCACAGCAGTCTTCCCTCATGCTCCCTCACAAACAGAAGCCAAACTCGTGTTGCTGTAACCCATCCCAGTGATGCTCTTCAGACCTGCCCAGTGGGTTTATCTCACAGTGCATGTGATCTGTGTCTGCTCCCTTCCTAAAACCCCTTCCATTCCTGGAATTGTGATAGGAACTCCACCCCTTCCTGGAATACCTGTCTTGGTAGGCTCATCCAAGAAACTTTAAATAAATGCTATCATTTTGATTACTAGGCAACATACTCCTCCCCAGCAGAGCAAATTCCATCCCTTTTCCAGTTGTTTTTCTTCTTTAGGTGTATGGGTTACCTTGTCACAACTTGTTTAGTTACTGACAGCTCATAACAAGCAGAGCAGAATTATCATTCTCCTCTTGGGTATATTCATTTAAGCCAGGATTTTGACCAGTACTTTAGACAGAACAACTTCTGTAGGCCAAGGACAGGAGGATACAGAGATTAGGAGGTCAGCAGGGGGCTGAACTCCTCCTGCAGGTAAAAATCTCTCCCAAACTCTATCTCACACTGCACTGCTAAACACAGCTACACTAAATACAAAAATCCAACTTAAAACAGCATGAAGGCTCTTCCAATTGATGTTTAATTTCCAGCTTTGGCTGCAGGCTTTCTAAAGCAATAGAAAACACTTGTTCTGCCTGTCTCCCTTTCTGCTCATTTATCACCTTGCCTGGATCACACAGACCTAGAATATCCCAGCCCAGATTCCTACCTTGACCCTAAAAAGACTTTTTACAAGGTTCATAATTGGGGCTCCTGTTGTTTTTCGTGTAGGTTACACGGTGGTGTTCTAGTGTCAGCACCACCAACACCACAGCCCAGCAGCAGAAACACACTTGCCATAAAGAGTTAGTTACTGCTCACCAAACATTTCCTCTCCCTGCCTCCTCCTTCCCCCCATCTGCTGCTCATTTTCTTATCCAGCCTGGCTCATATCTTGCAAATGGCATCCCATTTGGTGGGACACACACTCAGAGTGAAGCCAGACACGTCTGCCCAGTCACGCAGGCTTCACAAAAGCATCCATAGTGATGCAATAATATAATAATTAAAATAATGCTTGCAAGCTCAATCCAAAGCTTCCATGATGGGAGGGGAGCTGATGCCAGTAATCTGCATGTGACAATGTGTAATTAAAGAGTAAGAGGATGATGGTTGCAGCTGTGGAGTTGACAAGGCTGATGCAGCTCAGGCTGTTTTCTTTCCACAAACGTAGGAACCAGACTTTGGAGAAACTGCCCCTTTTTGCAGGATTCTGGTGTGGTTCTGCAGAAATGCTGTCTAAAATGCCCCCTACAGATCCCCTCTTGCAGGTGACTGTTGCACACAGGTTCTGACAGCATCTGTGGGCTTTGAGGGACTTAAACATGTAGCTGACACATGGACTAGAGAGTGATATACCATGGTGTAAAGCAGAGATCAGAGCCCAGCCTGCAGTGCAGCTGGAAACGGTGCCAGTGGCATTTCTGTGCTATTTTACAGACTGTAGGTGCTGTTCTGTGTAGACATTGCAGTAAAACACACACAAACTGTGTATTACAAATGTTGCTGGGTTTAAAAGTTTCCTCGGGAAGCAGAGCAAGTTTGCAAATCCGGAAAGAATATTACTGGGACTTGTTGAAGTGCTCAGTATAAACTGTTACACACAAGCCATTAAAATGAGGATATTTGGCATTCAGAGTCACACATATGGGCCTTTCAAAACCATTCTTCTCATTTGGCAGCTCCTACGGTCCTTGAATGATGCACAACCTCCTTTTATATGTTCCTCTAAGATGCTTCTGCAAAGTTGGCATTTTTAAAAATAAATCGTGGAGGAGAAATCTTACAGATTAAACACAGACCTGATTTAGGGGAAACTTTGGGAAATGACTTCATTTGCATGATTACTTTTGCAAACCCTAGCTGATATCTGTGCTTTGTGCTCGGTTTTTCGTTCGGCTGCTTCTGGTCGTGCAAATCTGGAAGCCTACTTGTTCGAAGCAGCCCTGAGCCAGGCTTTGCAAGTGAAATGTCAGCTCTGTCCGAGGCTGGGGACACTTTCTGTGCTGATAAGCACCTCCTCTGAGTGGCCAAACTGATCCATCTCCCGCTCTGACAGTGCCATTGTCTAACCTGACTGTTGAGCCAGGCTTTAAGGCTAAGCAAAGGATAAAACCCTACAATTGACCATGTCCAATGACTGCCTCCATCATGTGACATTTCCTCCACGTACATAAAGGCATAATTGACACTTTGGACCTTGCAGATGTTTTGCAATTCATTTGGTTCCCACAAAGATACCAGAAAGTAAGTCTCGTGAACTGGCAATACTGTGTTTTCCTCTGAGCACGTTCTTATCTCTAAAAGGTATTTAGATGCAAATTGCATCATGCCTCACGGCCCCACTTGTTTTGTTTTGCTTTTTCCTCTTAACGGTTTGTGGCATGATTTTTTATTTTTTTTTTAAGTATGAAAGAATTCAGATATTCCTGGAAAAACTGAGTTCCTTCGACTTCTTAGATCACACTCAAACAGAATTATATTCTTCTACCCTCTGCCCATGGTCCTTTGCTTTATGCTTCTTAATTTAATTTGCTTTTCTGACTCTTCAGTCATCCCTTCCAAAGAGAAACCTCTTTGCTAAGAGGCCATTTGCTATGCTGCCAATGAAAGATTACATAAAAAACTGGTTGGCTTCATCTGGCTCTCAGAGGTTTGGACAAAGGCAGAGCAGCAATGTCAAAGCTCTGCCCTCAAACACTGCACAAATATCTTAGTACAGTCCTAGAAAAATGCTCTCTTCTTCATGTGATTGAGCAAAGCTTTACACTCTGTGCCTTGTCCTTCCTCTGTGTAAAATGGGAAAGATGAAGGTTCCCTCCTGGCTGAGATTTTTCCTGTAAGCAGCCTTTGCTTTCACAGATGGAGAACCCTTGAATTTCCTTTTCACCCCTTATTTGCTCCTAATTTGCTCCCCTGAAGTGACCAGGCAGTGAAGGCAGGGATATTGCAATATTCAGCATCTGCCTGGCTCACCTTTCTCCCTCTGGATTGATCAGAGGCAAGAAAATGGCAGCTCCCCTTTTCCTCAAGGGAAATAAAGCCAGGTCCTTTGGACAAGCCCTTCTAGACTGAAGTGTGCAGGCAAGAACTTCTAGAAGTGAAGTGAGTTCTCTCATCTGCTTCCATTCTGCATGTGTCACTTGTGCCTCTCTGTGCCTTCACTTTTCTTTAAATAGTGATCAAAGATGATATATATTTAAATATAGAGAGATATATAATGTTTCTTTCTCTGGTGATGGTAAAATGATGCCTAAGTCAAATTGCTGGGCTCAGCAAAGGGTAACTGGGTGAGATCTATGGCCTGTACCATAGAGAAACTCAGGCCAGATGATCTAATGGGCTCTTCTGGCTTTGAAACCGATGCAACACTGGAGAGGGAGAGATGTCCTGAGTCACAAAGAGCAGTTCCCTACCTTTGCAGGCAATCACAACCTCTTTCACAAATTCATCAAGTGGCACCTTAAAGCTTGGAGGTTTGTTTCCCCATATTTTCACCAGAGTGCTGTTGCAGAAAGCCCCTTCTCTGATGTTTAGAATCCTTCAAAGATCTGTTTGTGGACAACTGAAATATTTGTTCTCATGCCAACATATCCCTTTGGGTGAAACAGCAATATATATTTATATATTCCTGTATATTTATGGAAACCAACCTTAGCTTTTTGTCTCGTTGGGTTAGACAGAGAAATTCCTAACACAGCCCTTAATTCCTCTGATCACCCTTCTCCAGCTCCACGCCACATTCAGGAAAAACTCACCCAGTTCAAGTGACCAGAGTGCTCACAGTGAGCTGAGCTGAAGGCTCAACACTGGCTGCAGCTTCCACAACTCTTCCAGGAACACCTCACCTGGTACCTTTTGCAGAGGGACACCTGCTCTGGCTCACTTCCAGCTTGTTCTGAAGCTGGAGAGATGCTGAGGCACCTCAGGGCTGCAGACCCCATCCCTGAAGCTGGGGGAGTGCAGGGCTGGCAGAAGTGGAGAGGCTGTCCAACTGAGCCCCTTGTGCAGCCCCCGTGTCCTGGGGGTCCAGACCTTCCCTGGGCACTCACAAACCCCTGGAGCTCAGCTGCTTCTCCTGGGCCTGCCTGCTTGGGTTTTGCAGAGGTGATGCAGAGGCTCTGGGGGAGCAAATCGCTGACAACTTTCAACACTCAGACAGGAAAATAGGAACTCTGTCCCTTCCTGCTCGCTGCTGGAAGCTGCCAAGACAAACACAGCTAAGCCAGGCTTGCCCACAATCAGCTCCTCCTCCTCCTCTCACACTTGTGCCCTTCTGTGGCCTCTGGGTTAGGATCAGATGCCAGCCCAAGCATGTGATGAAGCAAATGCCCTTGCCATGGCACACCTCACGAGCAGGTCAGGGGCAGAACACGCTGCAACTCAAAACTGAATTTCATTAGAATATTAAAAACCAGGCTCAGGGTCACATCTCACCCTTATTTCCTGCCACCAGTCTACAAAAAAAGATGTTGTTTCATGAGGGGAAAGCCCCCAGTTTTTTCCTCTTTTCCTCCTAGTAGCTCTGAAACATTTTAGGTAAATGATTAAAAATTGCCTTTAAGGTCATATATGCTTGTACTTTACAAAAGTTACTTGGAAAGTAAAATCTCCATTTATAAACGTGTGAAATAGTGTATCAGAATTGATGTTATGGGCAATTTATCACAGTATCAATATATATAGTTATTATGATTTCATACATGTATACAGAACCTCTTTTAACGGTTATTGCTGGTTCTGTAACACTTGCCCTGAACCTGGCATGCAATGCAGTATGAGGACTGCAGTTAAGCAAATTTTGCTTAGGCATCAGTTTCTTAGTTGTGTTTTTAATGCTTAGACCTCACACTTGATATTTTGCATTTTTGGACAGGTATTTTCCACTCCATTGAATGACCAGTCTACCTCATGCAGATGTAAGAAGAATTTCGGGGGATTTTGGCTGTAATTTGACAATTACAGATAGGTGAGAAAGGTAATTGTTCTGTAAGGGAGTAAATGATTCAGTGGGGCACGTGTCTTTTATTGGTGGAGAAAACACCTACTACTTCTTTTTGCTGATTAAGGTTAGGTTGCTGAAATGGAATTTTAAAGTACTGTGCACAGTTATAAGCCAGACCTTGGCTCTTTAATAAGTGGAGAAAATGAACACTCGAACTCCAAAGTCAAAACAAACCCTGCAGAAAATTAAAAGGAAGGTGAACCCCTCTTTTTTTTAATTTTTTTAATTTTTTAATTTTTAAATTCCAATCCCAAACAATCTCCCACAAGGAAACATCCAGACACCTCCAGCCAATGAACAAAGCTACTTCTTCAGTGCTGCCTTCTCTACCGAGGCTTTAAGCCTTTTTGGGGTCTGGATTAAAAGATGTGAGCACCTAAAAAAAAAACCCTGAAACAGAGAAATAAATAAATAAATAGAAATAAATAAAGTCACCTCAGTGCTTCACGGATCCCCTGCCTTTTGCAAATGCTTGTCCAACCACAACCTAAATAATTCAAACCATCGTTGTCAGGCAGCAGCACAGCTCTCCTCAATAGGCACTTGCCTTATCACTCTACAGCAGATGCTTCAGCCAACCATTGGATATTGAAAACATAAATAATGAAACAAAATTTGGAGACAATGGTTTCTGGGCCGGGGACAAAATACTGATGGATATTGTCAGTCTCGGTGTAACCAAGCAGCAAAAGCTCAAGTGACAACAATAGGGAGGAGAAGAATAGGGACAAGTGAGGAGCCCTGAATCTCAATAAGGCCTGGAGCTGCACATGCTGCTGTTACCCTAGAAACTAACCTCTCCCCTGAAGAGGTTTGCTGGGGCATTGTCCAGGGGACACAAGATGTGTCATACACCAGATGGTCGTGTGCTGTATAACTCAGTTATCCGAGTGCTGCAGTGGAGGAATGCACGCCGCCAGCGCTCCACAGGGCCGCCCAGGGCACCATCTGTTCTTTCAGACCCAAGGCACTGCTTTGGCCTTGGCTTTTTTTTTTTTTTTTTCTCCTCTTTCCAAGAAAGGAGGGGAAAACAAAATTAAAATGATTCGCCATTCAGCAGGGAAGGGAGAGAGAGAGAGGGAAAAAAAAAAAAGCGGCTTAATACAGTTGCCATATCTTGCTTTCATTTAGCTAATTTTATCCCTGGGTTTTATGTCAGGTGAATTGCTTTTTTACGCCTGGGAGAGCAGCAATTATTTCTCTCTCAGGAGTCTATCATTTATAAATAAAACCCCTTTGAGACCTCATCGGTCATTTACCATCTGAAAACCCCAAATGCTTTTAGCCATATGTTCTCCAAAGTCTACTCTCTCCTCCCTAGAGCTCCCTGCAAAGGTTTCGGCAATGCATTTTTCTTTTCCAGGAATTGTTCTCCCCTTTGGCTGGGAAGGGGGGAAGGAGGAAAACAAAAAGTCAGGGCTGAATGAAGGACTGGCGTAGGAAGGAAATGCTAATCCCGGGCTGTGCCGTGCCAAGGAGCAGTGGCTAACGTGCCTGAGAGGGGCAGCCCCCCAAAAACACCCCGGGGCTCCAGGGCCACCAGAGCCGGCCAAAAACCTTCCTGCCTCCTGCTGGCTTCCGAGTGAGAACTCAATCGAGCTGTAGCAGCGGGAGAACCAGGTGGAAATCAAGGTTCAGGACACTCCAGGGTACTGCAAAGGTGTATTAAGGCACTTGATACGTTTGGGTGCAGGAAGATCAAGCCAGGGTAGTAAAAGTGATGCTTGAAACAGGGAGTGAAATGTGTGTGCTTGGGGCAGGACATTTTGCTTAATGGCAAGACCTGTCTTTTGGTGCACCTTTCTGCTCCCCAGCTTCTGGTTTCTGTCTTGCAGCTGCAGAGTATTCTCCCACTTCTCAGCACAGGAGAGAAAATAAATGGAAAATAAAGTACTGGCTTGACTGCCAACTGAAATAACAGGGAAACATTTGCAACCGTTTAAGCAAAGGCTCAATTTCAAATCTGCTCCACAATGGCTGCAAGTGAGCACACGTGGAGGTGGCTGCGAGTCTGCAGCTCCTGCAGCACAGGCAGAGGAGGGATCCAGCAGGGCCAGCACATCATCTGTCGTTCAAGCTTTACAGGACAAATCATGATTAGGAAGATGTCGTGGCTTGCAGAAGACTCCCTGGTGCAGTTGTGCCCGGTGCTCACGGGGTTAACTCTCACCGGATCGTTCCCAGCAGCGAGCTGAAGGGAGGAATCCCTCTGCCAATGGAACCTGCACACAGTTTCTGTGAACAGAAGGAACTAGGAAAAGGGACATAATCAAAGCAAATTTATAAGCAACACAACAGCCAAAGATGCAAAAATAGTAAAACCTGGGTCACATTTACGTTCAGGTTCCGTTTATTGAAAGCCCAGTTAAAAACCCAATTAGGTGACCATTAGGACTAACAAATTGTTAGGCAATGCTTCAACAAGAGATGTTAGCATCTCACAAACTGCTTGTAACCCTAATCCTTCACACGTGATTATCATTCTTACAGCACTGGTAATGCTTGTAATCAACTCTAACATATTGATATTTAAAAATTAATGATCAATATATTCCTAAGGAGCTAACATTCAGCAGGACTGAAAACTGAATTTATTTTCCTCCTTGCCTTTTTCTTTTTTTTTTTTAGTTCCCTGTAAGGCTGCCTGCCCAGAAAGCAGCAGTGATGAATTTCAGCACAGCTGGCTTTCAAGATTGTGTGAAATGCACAGGCATTGGGGGCTTGGTGTGCAAGGCTCCCAGACTTGGGAAATTACAGCAAGAAAATCACAGAATTGTCTGCACACCCCTGCTGGGAGTTTGGCCCTCTCTGATCCAAGACAGTTCACTGAGGGCTGCCCACCCCACTTTCTGCACCTGGCTGAGAGATTGACCAGCAACTCGATGGGGTCATGGCAGCTTTATTCCCTTTGTTCCATGGGTGTCTGCCCTGGAGAGCCAAGCTGGGATTAAGCAAGCCTAAATCCCTGGGCAGCCTGCCAGAGCAACGCCAGCTCTGAGGCAAACGTAGCTCCAAGATGGTTTCAAAACTGGCTTTATAGATGAGCTCTTCTTAGGTGCAGACCCACAGGCAGAGAGCACAGTGGCTCCTGGCAGATCCTGGGCAGGCTCTCCCAGGGGCAGCAGTTGCCAGCTCGTGCAGGAGTGCTGTGAGCTCAGACCATGCTGCTCTTTTGGGCCCCTGCAGTGCTCCCCTGCCAGCCTTGCAGACAGTGTCTCTTTGGACACAGCAGCACACAGGGGCACGGCTCACAATGTGCCCACCCAGCACCTGTGTGCTCCTTGTTCCGAGCATTTTGATGTTTTGAGTCGGTGTCATTGGAAGCAATGTGAGGGAAAAGCTATTTTCCAGGAGCTTCCACTAGCTGATCCAAAGGCAAGGTGCATTGAGCCTGGCAGGAGCCAACAACTCCCAAGGATGTGTCTCCTGCATGTCTCCTCCTCACCCCACGAGTTAGTAGAGGTCTTCTACTCCAAAGTGAGGGGTTACATTTCTTCCAGACCTCTGTGTTTGGGTAGGGAGAGAGAGGACTTTCAGCCCAGTTCCTGTGAAAACAAGGTTAATGCACTCATGCTGTGTTTGTTTTGCCTCCCCTTAATAACTTTTGAACCTGCTGGCCTTGTTCAATTCAACTTGACAGAAGGATAGAGGTCTAGAAAATAATTAAGTTCTCATAAGTTTTGTGAAAATAGGCACTGATGGAGAAGACAGAGGGTGCTGGTGTTGTCAACATCCCCCCTGAGGAAAGGCTGAACACGAATGCACATCCTGTTGGGCATCAGGGGAACAACACAGAAAACAAACCTGCAACCACAAAGAAAAGCTTCAGCTGAAATTCACACTTCTCAGACATCAAGGTCGGACCACAGACAAGCCAGTGTTCACAGAAATCCTCACTAGTTTCAACCTAAACTCAACTCAAATTGCCTTCTGGCAATTCCACAGCAGCATCTTGAGATGTAGCAAAGTGTCACCTCCACATTGTATTGCCATTACAACCTGCAGCCTTCATCAGCTGCTGCTCAGGAGACCCAAGATGCAAAACATCACAGAAACTATTTTAAATGAAACTGGAGGGCATTTTAAAGGCTGCTCTGTGCTGTGTGTGTGCAGCAGGATTCAAATCACTGAAGTGGAAGGAAATGCCTCTAATCATTGTGGCTTGAAAACACAAGTGGCATGCAGAAATATTAGAAACCAATCGTTTGACAACAGAAATGGGAAGCAGAAACCTGTGAATTCACATGGTTCTGTGGCTCTGTGACCATGAAGAAAGCAATGCTGCCTACAGAGCTGAGCCCAGCTTCCACTGAAAGGCCATGGAAAGGCATCTTCACTGCACATTTTCAATTTCCAAAGGCTCACAATGACTGAGCACTCCCACTGCAGGCAATACCCAACTCCAAGACAACATAAATCAAGTGCACAAGTACATTTTCATGGGAGCTGCACCATACCTTCAATCTTTTTCCTTATCTTCTCAATGCCTCTCCCCAAACCACCACCCCAGCAGTAAAACCCATCTCAGCAGGGTACATGAGGATTAGCTTAAAACTATTTTAACCTTTTCTCCTTTAAACTCACAGAAAAGATCTTCCTGTGTTTTACTTTTTCATTTTTCACAAAACCAGCTTGTTTCTTGCCCAGACCTTTAAAGCTCACCAGCCTGGAATATTTCCAGCTTCCTCAGAACTGATGGGTGCTAAATCAGCCCAGAGGTATCTGCTAGCAACAAGGAACCTTAATTTGCTGTAGTAAATATCTGTTTAATCCACTGACATCCAGAGATTTCTGCCTTAGCTAGTGTTTGAGCATAGCAGTGGCCCATTGTGTTATTTGAAACGGACCTGCTTTAAAGCAGAAGAGTGAAAATGAGAGATGGCCAGACTCCTGATCTCCTTTTGTAAGACACTATGTCCAAGGGGACCTAGAAACAACAGCTAGTCCTCTCACTGTTGGTTTGGCAGCAGGCATTTCCAACTGGAATCCTTGGGCTCAGAATAATGAAGGGTTTGCCTGCAGCAGGACTGCAGGGTGGGTAATTATTTATCTGAGAGTGGTACCTCCAGTCCCCAGAGGGCAGGTCCCTTTGTGCAGGCACTGAGCAAACACACAGAGAGGGGCCCTCCCTTCCTGAGGAATTTGTGGTCTAAACAAACAAGTGGGCTGAGTGCAGGAGAGGGGGCAGCAGATGTGGCCAAGCAGGTGAAATGACTCGCCCTGAGGTCACACTGCAGATTAATGCTGATGCCAAGCAGTGCTTCTGTCTTTTGAATCCCAGTACAGTCCCCTCACCAGGAGCCCAGACTTTTGCTCATGGACTAAAACTCCTCCCCTGCACAAATCCTCTCCACCTCCTGTGGATCTTCCTTTTTGCACACTTGCACATCTGCCTCTGCTGCAGGCAAGCTTTTCCAACACCACCATCAGCTGGGCAGCCCTGTGTTTTGCCTCCTCCCCTATTACTCCCCTACCTTCCAGATCTGGCATCCCCCTGATCCCCCTAAGCCAGCAAACATTTTTTTAGATGACTATTTTTTAACTGACCTTTATTTTTTTAAGCAGGCATGAGGGTCTGGGCCTAACTTACACCGGTCTTGAAATGCAAACTGCTACTGAGCTGCTCTAAGAAAGAGGTTTCTTTTGTAGCTTCAGATGCATTTCTTTTAACAGCTCACAAAAATGGGGCAGAAAGTTATAAAGCCAAGATTTGGTCTACCTTACAGTTTCCTTTGCTCCCCTTCAAGATACTTACAAACATTTCCTACCCACTTAAAAAAACCCAAAAACAAATCAAAACAAAACACTCTGGCCAGTCTGGCTGAACAGGAGACACCAGTAGGAAAGGTTTTATCAGAATACTCACGGCATGCTGGTTAATTCAGGCTGCTCCAGTGCTGGACTGCTCAGCTCATTTCCTTCCACTGCTGCTGTTCTGCAGTGCTCTGTGCAAGGAAGATGCTAAGGCACCTGCTTCCACAATTCAGTGAGACATGATGCCCCAGCAGGGCAGATAATTGCAGGCAGTCCTCCAGGCAGAGAGGTCAGATGTGTGAGCCCTTGGGGATGGCTGGCTCCAGGCAGCTGCATGGCAAATTTGGATGGCTCATTTTATAACATCCAAATTTGGATGGCTCATTTTATAACATCCCTCTCCAACAGGGGAAATGGATTGGCTTCTTTTCCTTAGGGCCAGGTGGATTGTAAGGTTTGAAGTAGTAGATGTCAGAGCTTTCTGAAAGGATCAGCTGGATTCAGGTGAGGAATCACTGACCTCACAACTGGCCACCAGCCTAAAAAAACCTGTAAAATCCAGGCCAATGTAACTGCCAATCCAGCCAAAAAAACCTGTAAAATCCAGTGATTCCAATGAATCTGGTTCCAGCAGAGACTTTCAGATGGTTATAGGCCAACAGACAAGAAAGGGGAATGACTGTTGTCACCAAGCTTAGGTGTCACACACTGACTGGGGGTATGGTCTTGGGAACAAACAGGCAGAAATGGACACATTTTCTATTTACAACAATGCCCTTGGAAAAGTGCAGAGGTGCAGACTTGTCTGCTTTTAGCCAGGGCTATGTGACACACCTTTCTCTCCAGTCATCCCAGCTGATAAAGTGCACATTTTCCTTTATTTCTCTAGTGGGGAATCAGCAGAAGGCTTACAGTCATGCATTGCAAATAAGGAATATTTACACTGTACAGTGGGCTAAGAGAGAAAGCAGAAGAAAAGCCATCTGCTTTCATGTGTATATCAAGATTTTAGAATAACCAAAAGACATGGCACTCTTGTCCTGTATTTTATTAGGAAATTAACAGGCTGATTGAAAACCTGAAATTACATAGTGAATCTCATTTAAAAAAATGTTCAAAATCATGAGAATAATTTCAATTTCTATGAAAATATAATGCCCTGATACAATTCTTCTTTATGCCTGTAGATTTCTACACCCTTAACATTTATCTACTGTACAACAGAGAGGCTGGATAACTGTAACAGAATCTGAAAAGTTAAATACAGGGTATAATTACATAATTTTAAGTCCTGTTCAATACAGGAATTTCTCTGCAGTCCAAGTGAAAGAGATGAAATGTTGGAAAGAAAGCCCAGAATGTGAGAGTTCCCTATGAGAAGGTTCCCTGTGATCTCATTCATTATGCATCAGTTTTTCAGATTGGTAATACTGGTCAAAAGACTGGTAACATCAGCTGCTGTGCCAAGGAATGAGGCTCCAGGGCATCCCCCAGGAGAGGGAGAGCACAGTGGGGCCCTGCAGTGAGGGATCAGGCTGCACTGGATGTGCAGGGTGCTCAAAGTGATCAATCTGCCTCCACCTCTTGTTCCCCAGCAGTCTGAGCTCCCATTAGCACCACGTTGGGCTGAGGAGCTTTTCCTGGTGCTGCCAGCTTTAAGCCTGAGAGGATTCAGGGGCTGAGTCTCTGCAAAGGCTTGGTTCTTCCAGCCTTAGCCCAAGTCCTGCTCTCCTGGTGTGTGTGAGAACTGACCCTGAGCCAGCCCTGTGGGTTTCACTGCAGTCATCATGTGGGGCAGTGTGCCTCAGCTCTCTAACTGAAGGGCTGGCACTTGGCAAGACCAGCTCTTGTAGGGAGCTGAGTTCCTCCAGGCATGATTCATGAAAGTGTTAAAATTGTCATAGGTGCTGTGTGGATTAGAGATGCTTCCCTGGAGCCTCAGTTCCTGCAAGGGTGATGGATGTTCAGTGAGTGGCCAGCTCAAACACTTGACCAGTGAAGCCCACCCACTTCAGCCTCTTGTGCTATTCTTGGTGTTTGCAAGCTAAAAGCCAGTGCCAGTAGACTTAAGAAGTAGAAAGCCTCCCTTTTAAAATTCTCAGGACAAGTACATTCAGACCACTGTGTTTTCTATTTATATATAAATTCTTTGGCAACAATTTTCTAGAAAGCAGAATGATTTTTTGGATATATAATACTTTATTGTCTCCCCATGAAAAACGTCTTAGAAAATCTATAGCACTTTCCACTATAAATAGTATTGTTCCAGATTAAGGATTAGTTCCTCCCTGAAGAAAAACAGATTTAAAAAAATCTGGTCATTATCTGATAACTGTTTATGTAGTAACACTAAAATAAAACAGAAAAAGAAAATCATTCAGTATGTGGTTTGTTATTGTCTAGAATGTTAGTGTATGTTTATACAATAAAAACAACATAAGTTATCCTAGTTTGTTTTAAAAACCTTAGTAGTAGAAATAAATTGCTATCTACAGATTCATAAACAGAAGGCATTTTTTTCCCATCTAAGTTCAAGTATTATTAGAATATTATTATTACTATTATTATTATTACTTTTACAGGAGCTCTAAATCCTTGCCATTTTGCCTGTCTTTACACGATTTTGGTCTTTTTTTGAGAAATAACGAGTTGTGATTGTTTGTTCAGGAACAAAATCAACGTGGAGCTTCCTCAAGCTTAGCCTGGTGGAGGAGAGCCTGGCAATCCCTGGGCTACTGTGGGTCACTTTAGAAGAGCCCTTTAGTCTGAGGCCAGTGCTGCAGGCACAGCTCGGGGTGCTGGCTGCCTGCTGAACCCCATTTCCCCCAGGTTCTCGACGCTCAGTCCCGCTCAGAGGAGAAAAGCAGAACAGCGCAGCCCAGCCCTGCACACGTCAGGATATGTCATCTTCCTTCCCTCCCGGCACTGTCAGCTGCTCGTAGGTGGGCAGGGCGTTGTTGGGGAGGAAAAGCTCGGGGCTGACGCTGCTGGTGCCTCTCGGAGATGCTCTGTTGCTGCCCTGGTCCCCCTGCTGCCGGGAAACCAGGTGATGCAGCATGTCCGTGATGAGGTTCAGCTTCTGGTCCATTTGTGTGACCTGCAGAGGGGAGAGCTGTTCAGCAGCAGCAGGCAAGGAAATTGCAGCCAACTGGGTGGCACAGGTGTAATATTAATTAGGATCACAGCAAAACTGTCACCTTGTTCTTTTGCTGTTTGTTCTAGCCTTCTGATTGTCGACATATTTGGGAGGCAGTTTCTCATGATTTTCTATAAACAATATTATTGTTGACATTCCTTCCAGCAGGAGGGACAATTGATGGACATTTTCTAAGACCAGTGGAATTGAAGAGGTTGAACCTCTATCTTCCAATGTGGTCCCTTTGTGTGAAAGGGATATAAGGTAAAGTAAAAAAAAATAAATCTCTCTTTCTCCTCTCACTCCAACTTTGTCATCTCTGCTGTCTCTCCATGATGTCACAGCATCACAAAACCTCAGTGAGGATATCACAGACTCATCAAATCATGAGAAATTTGAGGCAATAGGTCAGGGCTGGATGGGGGCACAAGCTTGTTAATACTCACCTCTGATGTGTGCTTTGACACTCAGTTTATATCTGGGTGAGCACATGACAAATGGGATTTTAAAGAGATATGCTGGAATAGAGAAGTGAGTCCCAGAACTAAATTTTTGTGGGTTTCATTGTGTCTGTATTTTTTAAAAAAAATTATATACTTCTAGCATGCCTCTGTGGCATAATAATACCAATATGCTCCAGTAAATTACTGCTTGACTTGCAGTGATCTAATCAGCTCTTAAGCTGGGACTGAGTGATGCTCTTTGCTACATTTGGGCTCAATTAACAACTCAGGCCACAAAATGCCCATAGGTATTTTTGCTGCCATGAGTGAGCAGCAGATGGGAGTGGGATATGAGTTAGTTTTATGCTCTCAAAACCCAGGGACACACCATTCCCTAGGACTGCCATCTGAATTACATGATCCCCAGCAAGACAGAAACTAAGAATTCCTGATGAAATTATGAAAATGAATTTCTTCACTGGGGGACTCCAGGGACTCCATTCAAATGCTCATTTTCTTCTTTAGACAGAGGCTCCTTAAGTTATTTAATTTATCTTTTCCCCCCTCTTCTTTCTTCTAATGTTTAGGAGAAAATATAATGAAAAATCTGATACCTAAGAGAGGTTAGGTTATGGATGCTTTTTGGCATATAGCTGTGGTACTCAAAGGAAAATTGAGAATTAGGTGTTTCTAGGATCACCACAGATCCAGCATCTGGCTTCTTGCATCTCCCAGTCAAGCAGTAACCAATGTCACCACTTTTACCTGGCATTGGGAGCCTCCCCTCTGTGCTGAACCCAGAGTACTGAGCAAGAAATTGATACCAAGGGGAAGATGGGCATTTGCAGCTGCCAAGTCCTGCCCACTCTCTGACCCTTGGCCTGGTAGAAGCACTGAAATTAGGAATAAAACTCTGCCTTATGGCCTCCTACTCCCTTCTTCAAGCATAATAAAAAAGCCTCAATTTTGTCATTGCAGTCTCTGACCCATTGATCCACAGGGATCCTGAAACACTGAGTAAATTCTAGGCAAAAAGATGTAATACTTTTTAGAAAGGGAAAAGAAAGCAAGCAGAAAAAAAACCCAAACTGTGATAGGAATAAATTGTTGCCTAAAATATCTGCTAGAAAGTAGTGAAAGGCACATAAAACTGCCAGAGAGAGCATGAGTGGGAGCAATTTATATATGCCTGGCTGTCATCCAAGTATCACACAGGATAGTAAAAGACAGTAAGGCTGAGCAGAACATCAACAAACCTGGAGGATTTCAGCAGAGGCTAAAATGTTTTTCCACCACAGAGAAAATGCTGGGTTTTTTCAAACACTTTGTACAACTGGTAAGGAAGCAGATACAGTGATTTAAAAATATGAGGTGCCAGAGATTTATACTTTGCAGCTGGTTTTGAAAACAATCAGGCAAAGCACCCTAGATGGTACATGAAACACTAGCAATTCTGGATGGAAATGGCTGTTGAAAGATGAGATTCTGTGAAATGAGGAAGCTGAAGAACAGATAAGTTTAAGATTTCTAGAAGGAAATACAGATGGAAAACTGAGCAGATCACCAGGTTCTCATTTCATCACTGCTTATTCCCTCCCTAAAAAAAAAGACACATTTTGCCCAAATTGTGCCCATTGCAGATGGCAAACTCACGGTGCTCCAAGTGTCACAGTACAAGTCAGTGGGAGTGAAAGCAACAAAAATACCTCATTCCTGCCCCCTCCACTGCCCAGGGATTGCTTGTTTTCTGTGACAGCTGTGCTGGGAGGACTGCAGTGAAAGCCTCCAAACAAGCAGCTATCTTCAGAATCCAAAACACAACTTTTCCTTCCATAAGAAATGTCTTTTTGCTCACTATTCAAAACAAACTGGGGGATTTTTATATGGATATGTTTCTTAATTTGTGATTCCAGGCAGGGATTACTAGAGGAAACACAGACTGGAGATATATCTGGAAAACGTGCATTCATGAAACTCTTGCAGTGATGAACTATTGAACATGACAGTAGGTTGGCCTGAGATCTGGATAGTCCTTCAACAGCTGTGCATCCTGGTGATGAAGTACTGGGGAGAAGTGAGAAGTGAATACTCTTGCTGGGAAATAAATTCCCAGAGATAATTGTCTAATTTTGTCTAGGCAACAAGGTCTGGCTGCTGCAGCTGTGGAGTGCAGGGGGCCCACAGAAGCAGAGGCAGGAGCTAATTGCTATTGAACTGAGCCATAGGAGATCAAAAATAAAAACCTTTATCATCCATGTTCTGCTTTTTGGGGTAGGGCTCTAAAGCCACTAAGCTGTTGTGGAGGGAGGTCCAGAGAGCTGGTTGTGTTCAGTTGTTTCATCAGTTTTGCTTTCCATTTCCCAGGGGTTTCTGTGCCTTTTGCTTCAAGACACACTGAACTCTGTGGTGGATTTGGGCAAGCACAAACTGCCAGTGTCTTCTGTGGGCTCAGTACCAATCTTGGACTGAATCCCCAATCCCAAACAGTAACATGTTCTTTGGATATGGCAACAGAAGGAGCAGTCTGGATTTCTGCACATGGAACTTCTGCTTCTTGGGGCTCTATCCAAAAAGATGACATTGGCAAATGAGGCAGCAGTGGGACAGTGAGCCCCCATTCTGGATTCTGCCAAAGGAGTATCTGCTTAAAGATGAGATATTTTAAAAGGAGAAGTAAAAGCCACCAGAAGGCAACTCCTACTGTCATCACAGGCCTCTGATGCACCAGAAAAAAGAGGTTTGATGGTGAACAGCCTGGTTTATTATCGTTCTCTGCTGTCCTGTCATCATCCAAACACACATCCTGAAATACATCATTCACTTGCTTGCTGCAGAGATAATTATACCCACTAGAAAAATGTCATTGTGTGCAATATCCTTTTTATTAAGCCAGCTTTAGGCAGTTAGCATGGAGAAATGTATCATCTCCCCTGAATCATCCTTTCAAACACATTTACTTGATTAGAAATTAGCTCTGATGCCAGAACGAATAAAAGTAAAGCAAACAGAAAAACTGCTGATGTTGCTCTAATCTTAACCACTCTGAACAACTCTGATCTCCCTACTTAAAACAGCAAACATTGTTAATTACATAGAAAAATAACTCAGACTGATTTGTTTCCTTTAGGAAAAACTAAGTAAGCTCTTTGTAGCTGATTTATGTTTCATTAGAAGCATGATGTTTGGATAATCAGATTCTTTATATGCAAATAATTTCCTTTGTATTTCACAGTTGTTGGGAAGAGGAAGTAGTGTTTGAAACTTCAGAAATTACACACCACAGTTATTCCTAAGTCTTACTGAAATATTGTATGAATACAAAATTTTTCCATCCTCTGTGTTAAGTTTAAAAAAAAAAAAAAAAAAAGCAAGGATCAGAGATTGAGCACAGATGGAGAGAAGATTTAAACAAGTTTTGAATCTATCTCTTAGAAATTCATAAGATCCCATCCACGCAGGGCACTGAGAAAAAAAATAAAATCCCAAACCAAATTCATGAAGGCTGAAATGTTGGCACACAAATCTTAAATGGCACATCATGAGGAAAAGTTATCAAATTCTGTTATAACAGCCTCTCTCCACCTTTCCTGCAGGCTCCCTTCAGGTACTGCAAGGCCACAAGTAGGTGACTCCAAAGCCTTTTCCAGGCTGAACAATCCCAATTCCTGTAGCCTCAGTGACATGCATTTATAAAGGTAATAATATTTGTAAAGAAATCAAAGGCATTCCAGGAGGTGCTACTGAACAAGACAGAGACTGTTCTTGCTGAAAGAACAAAATAATTTTAAATTAAAACAGTCTGTTATTTTTATCTATTAAAATTCTGCAAATCTTCACGCTATATTAACTTGCAACACTTTGGAATTTTAAGCTTTCATTAAAAGTTCACGGTATGATCTGGAACATAACATGTAACAATGAATTTATTTCTTTGCTTTTAAAAACAAAACAACCAAACCAAAACACAGAAGCCTGGTTGGCTTCAGGGACAGCTCCAGGCACAGAATGGTCACTTTTAAACTCCCCTGTAATGGAGAACTAAAGGGTAGCACTTTGCAGACTTACTCCCAAAACTAATTCTGGGAATTGACCAAGAAAAGGCAATGACAGACACAATTACAGAGCTGTCTGGAACAGTATTTGCAGCCACAGGAAGCTGAGGGACAAAATTTTGAGTTTGGCATAATTCTGGCCACAAAGACCACAAATTATTAATAGGTTATTTCAAATATTGCTCTGTTATCTGGAGAGATCATGGCTGATTAATGCTGTTGATTAAAGCTGTGTCATCTGCCCATCATTCTCATCCTCAGAGATTTTAAAGGTAAATATTAAGGGTAAAAATCATAGTAAATATTAAGGGTAAAAATCACAGTCCCTTTGAAGAGAATGGAGTTTTATAACTACCTATGTTCTTAACATGGTTGACTAATAAAACAGATTTTTTAGCCCATATTGAAGAGAATTTTATCAGCTCACTGCTCACTCAGTGTGCTCAGGGGGGCTGTCCTGTTCTCAGTAAAGAAAACCAAGCTGCTAAAGGAGAAGAGGGAAACCAGGATGGAAGCAACACTTGGCTGAATGAAAATGGACAAGTCTCTTCCTAATCAATGAAAACATGACATGAGCACTGTACCCACTGCCTTAACTGACAAAATGGATATTTTTTCAGACAAAAAGCATCTTAGGAAAGAAAGGCACTTGCTTACACCCTGAGTTCTAAAATCAGCTCTCCTGCTTAAAGCTATCAGACAATCTCTGCTTTGAGACACTGAAAATTGTTCTGTTTTTTCAATAAACTGAGACTGTTGCTGCTCTCGTCTTGCTGTATATTTTTATAGGAAAATATTTATCTTACACTTCTCAAAAGCATAAAAAACCACTTATTTTTTGTAGTAAGAGCCCCTGAACAGCTGCTGAGGATTCACCATCGATCAGGGTGCACCAGTTGTGAATCCAACAGAGGGAGATGACCCTGGGGAGAAAATTCTGAGCTGCTGTGTCAGGATCAGAGCTCAGCAACAACCAGGATTTATAAACCAGCTGCTGGCTCTGATTCTCCAGAAGTCATCTTGATATCAATGAACTATTAAAAAGGGCTTGACTTCTCCAGTAAATTCCTAATGCACTGCAAAGAAACTCAGTTTTGTCACGTGTTTTTTAAAAATTGTTTTGGGAATTGAATCAAACTGGCAACACCAGCACATAGCCATTTAGTTACTGACTGTAACACTTGTGGCACTTTAAAGTCATTTCTGTTTGCTTGAAGAATTTTGTTCTGGTTGTGCAGCACAAGATCTAGGGTAGCAAATGCTCAAACTATAGGAAATGAGAGAAATTACATGGTTGATTTATGCATCTGTTCTTTCCATTAGGAAAGCAATTTTGATTAGCAAGTAACTAAACTGCAGAGAATTATTTTTTCCAAATGCTCTTTTTCTCAAAGAAAAGCATGTTTTTCTAAAGGCTTCCTCAAAGTTTCTGGAAATATGATATCTCTGGTTAACTATTCACTCAGCTCCATTTCTTTCATGGTTCTTCGAAGAGTGTAGGTTACAACTATAATGTCATTTTTCAGATTAGCTGTTTTTCCTGAATTATATTTGAAACTAATGGTAAGAGACATGCTCTGATGGGTTACATGAAAAAGCCACTTTGGTAATGTGTGATGGAATAAGTAATATAATATAATATAAAATACAGCAGACCAAACACAGAATATTAGCAGCGTGTTATCAAAACTCTCTTTTGCCACTTTTCCCTACAAAGAAACAAGCAGCAACAAACAGATGTTGTGCTTATGTAAGAGAGCAATTCCTTTAAGATCTTAAATATTTTGAGGAATAAGTAGAAATCCAAAGTTACAAACAAGCTGGTTTGGTTTTTTTACAGGTCACCTTCATAAGATTATTTGGCTCTAACTTGCTGCTTGACAAACTGAAGCAAGGTAAGAAGAATACAAACCACTCCTAACAAAGAGCTTGGTAGGATGCTGGCAATTGGGAGAATTAAATAACAGGAGAGTGAAATACATCTGGTCATGGACTGTTAGGGAGTGTAAGACCTCAAAAGGTGGAAAGATTTTGGAAACCTTTTCCTTTTAAAAATTTTTTAAATTTTTTTTTTCTGGGTTCAAACTGGAAGAGGGGAAGTTTTGTGTAGGTGTAAGGAAGAAATTCGTTGCTGTGAGGCACTGGAACAAGCTGGACAGAGAAGTTATGGATGCCCCATCCCTGGCAGTGTTTGTTGGATGGGGCTCTGAGAAGCCTGCTCTAGTGGAAGGTGTCCCCATGGCAGGGCTTGGAACTGGAGGATCTTTAAGGACCCTTCCAACCCAGGCCATTCTGTGATGATTTGATGATTCTTTTACAAGTTGAGAGGATGCAGAAAGGCTTGAGGGTAAAAATGGTGGGAAGGGAAGGCAGAAATAAGGACCATGATGGATGTGGCTGCAGGAGATGGTCAGAAGCAGGACTGGAAACATCTGCCACTGAAGAAGAGAGAGCAGAGAACTGTGCTCTCAGCTCAGTGCTTTTGCTGCAGTTATTAACAACTTGCAAAAAATATTTGGCTTCTTTAAAGCACAAAAACTGTAGTAAATCAGCTTTTCCTGAGAGCCTTTCTTTAGTTCTAGATGTAGTCCTGGGCCACAGAGCCTGTCTGCTGGCTCCCCACTGCCAGGCCAGTCCTGCCCAGATGTGTGCAAGGCTAGCTGGCACCCAGAAGGCTACAGCCAAGCAATTAAAATTTGTGGTTGACTCTTGTTTTAGATAAATCAGGTGAGACTTAAAACACATGGAGATTTTCAAGTTAGAACAGCATCCAAAATCTACAGACTTTGGCCCAGCGCTGCCTCAAGATACAACATTTTTTTTTCTCTAAAATATTACAAAGGTCAGGTTTTATTTTTTTAACCCTTTCCTCTAAATTAACAGTGTATCAGTAGATAAATGAGGGAGTTTGGAATATTTTTCTCTCCTTGCATAAGCCAGGAAAATGAAGGTGAGGGTCATGTCTTTAGGTAGAACTTTAATCAGAAACTACCAAGGATGATCAAATCCCACTATCCTATTAACTAAATACTCTGGTATTTTCAAGAATTAGATTATCTTCATTAACTAGAGCCCCACCTTCAGGAAACAGTAACTCTTTGACCAGACACAACTTTCCTCCCTCTCTGTTTAAAGATAAGACATGAGTTGGCAAGAAGGGAGGGATTCTTTCTTTACAAGTGAATCAATGAGACCAGAAGTATTAGAAGTTAATGTATCTGCAAAAATCACTGGATATCCATCCAGCACCATAATCATAAACAGCTTCCCAAATTATGCTTAAATTGAAATCCAGCCTTATGGAGGATGGGAAACAGGCCTGAGACAACAAGAAATATAGTGGAAATACTGATCAAAGAAACCAGGAAAAAAAGCCCCTTATCTCTGTGTAATAGTTTGGGTAGAGTTCTAGAATAAATGATGGTCATCTGCAGGGCCAGGAGTTGGACTTTGATGACCCTTGTGGGTCCCTTCCCACTCAGGATCTTCCATGATTCCACGTTTAGGGCATCTACAGCACTGTGCAAACCTGGGGGCACTGAAGCACAGCAGATAAATCCTGTTCTTGTCAGCACAACGTGGGGAAACCAAGGCAGCACACTCAGCAGCCCACCTTCAGTTACAACAAACATCCTTAACATCAGCTTGGATGAGGGGCTCCAACAAAACCTTAAAAATACTGTCCCTGTCCTGGGCACATCTTCCAGTCTCCAGGAAAACTTCACAGCACCTCTCTGGTTTTTATTTTTGAGACAGGAGGCTGGAAAACAGGTTTGCTTTCTCATTCTCAATCACATTCTTGCTCAGCAAAATGTATCTCCGTGGGGTCCCTCTGGTTGAGCCCCCTGGTACCCAACAGCAGAGGAGAGAAAGGCTCTCTGTTTGGCTCACAGGCACTTGTATCTCAGATGCTTCAGTTCCACAGATGTGAAGACAACTCCCCGTGGTTCTTGCCTCTGGAGGACCCTTTCTGCTGGCTTCACCACGGCAGTGCAGCCTCTGAATATCACTCCATATTTTCCTTGTCAGAAGTTTGGCTGTCAGACAGCAGCTTTCCCCTGGCTGCAGATTCCCGTTCCTGGTGTGGAACAGTGGCATATTTACAGCACTTCAGGGTTCAAAAGCGAAGAGTACAAGACCCAACTGGCACAAAAACATGTCCAAAACTCTTCCCTGCAACAAAATAAACCCCAAATCAACCCAGCTCCCACTGGCCCCCTCCCCCCATTAAAGAAAACAAAAGTGACTAATCTTGACCTCTCTCCAAAGGCGAATGTTTTGCTTCTTGAATCCTTGGCTCTGGCTCTTGTATGATACTGGGACTATGACTAATAACCTCTTGCCAGAATACTGCTGAAAATTTCACCATTGAGTAGCTGTTCTCATGCTGGACCATCATAGAATGCACTTAAGTTGCCAAGATTTTATTTTTAAAAAAACAAAGAATAAGATATGCACTCATAATCCCCAGTGTTAGAAATACATTTTTCAGCTTTAACTGTAAAGGTTTGCCTGACAATTCTTCCTCCTTCCTCCAAACTGTTATTTTCAGATGCTTGCTATGAAATGGTTCCCTTTTTCCTTTCTTTCCCTCCAACACTTTTTCTAATTCAAAACAGATTTGAGACTGCTGCTCTTTTTAAAGCAAATCTGCCATGTATCATGTCGTGTTAGGTCAGCACTGCTTATGTTATGTTTTGCACTTCATCCAAATGAAATTCCCTTTTCAAAGGGAATAAAGCCAGACTAGGTGCTGTGGCTTTTATGGCTGGAATTGATCCACAGGTTATGGGTCTGATCTCATGGCATGGCACTGGTGAGGACACCACTATCTGCTTTTTTGCTTAAACAGTTAAAAACAGAGATAACTTCAGCTGCTATCTCAAGAAAAGTGTGGCTTTTTGCCAGCTCCTTTTTCAGCATCCATAATCTACTATAAAATTATTTATAATTTGATAGTTACTATATGGGGAAAAAAAGGGCATAAACCCATTAGTACCTAAAATGAGCTTAAAAAATGAATAACCATATGATGACTTCTGCAGCAATCAAAAAAGGAAAGGTAAAAAGAGTGGGGGAGAGAGAGGGAGAGAAGCAATTACAACAACAGTGAGTTTTGAGTGAGTTTTCCCCGAGGGCTGCTGGTAATTAAACTAACGGCAACATGAATCTCTGTTTGATGTGGTCATGAATTTGTTTTCAAAAGAAAAATCTTTAAAAAGATTCTTTCAAGAGAAATTTTTAGAGAACAAGCTCAGCATGAATAATTAGACCAGAAATACTTTGATAAATATTATTATGGAGAAGTCATTTATGGGCCATGGCATCTGCAGGTTACAAATCCTGGTGATAAATAAGGTGGCAAGTTTGCACCCATTCTGAACACACAAAACCAGGGCTGTGCTCCTGTTTGCTTGTGCCTGCTCCTCAGAAAGGAGGCAGCCTCTTGTTTTGCCATTGCATTAAGCTTTACAAAGACACAGATGCAAGACAGAAAATTTCAGTGGGAAAGCTCAGTGGAACGAAAGAAAACCACACACAATTCCAAAGGCACTTTTCATTCCCAGGGGCTGCACAGAGATCAGAGGTGAAATTCAGTGGTGATAAAAAGTCTGTGAGCCCACTCTACTCCCCCAGCCTTTCTAAACATCATTCAATTCTGCTGAAATCATATGCCTGGAAATATCTCCTTCAGAATCCTCTAAAAATAAAACCACTTGTGTTTTGTAGGAATTTAAGCATCCAGCAAAACCCCACTGAAATCCAGAGAAGACGCAGGTGCTCTGCACCCTGTAAAATCAATGGCCATCACAAAAGCACATTTCATTCATTTACTGAGCACTTCAAAAAGTGGAGGCAGATACAATCAATCACAAGGCAGCAAATAACCAAAGAGTGAACTGGAATGTAATATATTTACCAGTGGAAACCCATGTTTACAAGGAAAAGAAACTGCTTGTTGCCTGTCATGGTGTTATTCATAAAGGCAAACTAGGAGATCTTATGGATACCAGGAGCAAAACTACAACAAAGGCAACCAACTGCTAATGAAGAAGGGTTTTCAGTCAAATTTCATGGGTCATACAAAGTCATTACCATGCCTGCAGGAGTTCAATAGCTCTGCCAGTTGAATTCGGGGCGAATGAAGCGATTATTTTGTTACGCATTTTGTAGTTTTAGACATTTTTGCTTAAAAGTTCAAATTCTGAAGCCAACCAGCTATGCAAGAATATCAGCTTCAATTTCCAGAGTTAGCTTCTGACCAACTTTTTTGCAAAGGAAACCCTGAAAACAGGTAGTCTGTAAACACCAAGCTCTCAAAACTAGATTTTAAAGACTCATATCTGTTCCCCTTTTCACCTACTGCTTAAATACAACCTTACAGTGTCAAGCCAATTTCCCAACACTTTGGAGGCTTCATATATTTTGAAAACTAAGAGAGATAATTAGGCTGCTACAGGTAACAAGTTCTGCAGGGGTTAACTTTCCCAGTTACTCCCATTGCAGGTTTCCCTCTGGTTTTGAGTCAGTTAAAATATCAGGGCTCTTTTCCATAACATTTTAAGCTATAATGCCTTCAAGAGTAAGCAAATGTTCCTGATAAAATAACACGCTTGAGAAATTTAATGGATGACAAAGATAACAAAAAATCCTTAGTGCATTTCTTTGTCAGTAACTTCTTCTAGGAACACAGCCAGGCTGGGCATTTGTTTGGACTGGCAAACCATGGCTCCAAAGTGGATCTCTTGGCAGCTCTGTGGTGGAAGCCAAAGGCTCACACGGTCTTTCCTAGGTGATTAATCATCATGACAGGCTTGAAGACTAAATGATCTACCCAGCTCCAGATGTTAGATGTGCATCCACCTCTTATTCTTCTGGTTCTCAGGCAGGAGCCTGAACTGCTCATTCTGAAGATAACGATGGCCATTTACTGTTCAAAACTAAAAAGGGCTTTGGGTTTGTAGTATTCTATTATGACAGAGGAGGCTACTACACAAGATCACACAGCACAAATAGTCTAGACATGATGACATGCTGGAAGACTCTTCAGGCAGAGGTGGTGACAGTCTTGAACATAAAGCTTTGTGACGTTTCCCTTCTCCATTTCCACCTCCAGCCAGGACTGTTACCAATTGCACAAAGGCAGAGCATGAACACGTGGCTGGCTCTCTCCCACCCAGCCCTGCCATCGAGGGCTGCACTAACCCCTGCTAAATCAATAACAAAATGCAGCTTCCCAGGGATGGAGGCAGCATCTGTTTCACAGCACAGGGTAGCACTCAGCGTTTACAGATGGGAACAAAAAGCAGAATAAAAGCAGGGGAAAGCATCACGGTGGCAGAAAGAAAGTGCTGACTCCTGTCTGAGACAGCCAAAGAGCTCTAGGGGAGCTGCAGGGCATGAGGGACACCCCTTAACTGTGCCTCCCTCCCCAGGACTGAGCTCTCTTGGGCATCTCCAGGGAGGTTCCACTGGCAGTGGCACTCAGGGGCAGCAGAGAAGCAGTGCCTGAGGCAGGCTGCTCCTCCTGCAAAGGGATCACTGGGGCTCACAGGGGACACCATGCTTTCCTTGGAAGATCTGGGTATCACCACACCAGCTGGTTTAGCTGCAGGCACTTCCTATTTTTCTCTTTGAATGTTTTCCTTGAATGAGCCAAAGAGGTTACTCTGGAGTAATTAGTTCTCTTTTTTCTGCTAAGCTCTTTTGTTAAGTAGTATTTTTGCCCCAGTCCAATAGAGAGAGCAATCAGCCACTCAGGAGAAATTCATTCACCCCTAATCAACTTTGAAAAAAAGTTGTCACATAGTACCTACTAAGGACTTTACAGATTAAAATGCTAACATAATTTAGAATCAATAAAGACTTTTTTCATCCATTTTCATAGTGGCTTTATGTGTTTTGACTAACAGCTTTAGCTCTGACACATGTGCTCTGTGAAAGGGTTTTACTTCAGTCTCAAACATCCCTGTTCCTTTAGGGTGTAAGATGTTTCTGCTCCTAGTACCTGAACTGTTGATTTATATTTTCATGGAATCATAGAATGTCCAGTGTTGGAAGGGACCCTAAATGTCACCCTTTAGTTCCAACACCCCTGCCATGGGCAGGGACACCTTCCACCAGACCAGGCTGCCCAGAACCCCACCCAGCCTGGCCTTGAAAAACTCCAGGGCCATCAAGAAATAAACTTTTCAAGTTACATCTAAGTTTTAAGATAAATCCACAAGAGCAGTGGGAATAACAAAAATGATAAACACGACCAAATGCTTCTGTTTTCATTTTTGACCTCCAAGCCTCAAAATGTTTATCATACCCAGTACTCATGGCTGAGGAAATGGAAACAACAGAAGGTGAAATGACTTGCCTCGGGTTCTGCAGGAAACAATGTCTGAGCCAGGAACACTGCCTGAAACCCAACAATAACCACACCAGTGCTTCTTTCTAGAAGGGACATGGGCTGTGATGACGACACAAGTGTCTGAGCCTGCCTTTTCAAAGCTGATTTCCAGGGGAGGTCTGGTTGCACTCACTCCTCTCTTGGTCAGGGAGTACTCACAGTGTACATGTGAGCAGAGCATGTGGGACCAGCTCGGATGTGTATTATTTACACAACAGTTCCACTGACTTAAAAACTAATAAATCCACAGCCTGCAGATGATGTGCAGACACACAGACACATCATCACAAATATAACTTTATCTCGATTCTTTGTGTTTCTCCCCCTGCTGCTGCACAACAGAGCATCCAGCACAATAGCAGAACAAGCCTCTGGCTGAAGTGTAAGCTCACTTATATCACAGCATTTCTCCACAGAAAGAAGGGCCATTTTCCAGGGAGCCATTTCTGCAGGAATATTTCACGCAGAGGAAACGCTGTCAAGCTTGTTTGCCACGCATTGCTGCAAAATGCTCCACACTTCCCTTACTCTCTGAGTGCCCTCGACTCCTGGTGAGCTTTTCACTGAGGAAGATCCAAGTGTTTGGATAGAAGTGGAACACATAGCCTGTAACTCTGCACAATACAAGTGAAAGCACAATACAAGAGGTCAAAATGAGGTTTCTCTCCTTATGTATTGTAATTATGGTCTGATTATAATCCTACAGTTAATTTAGGGCTTGTATGTCCCTGCTGGACAAAGCAGCTTGCCCTGTGTGGAAAATGACATTAACTCAATCTTTGCAGACTGTCCCTGAGCCTCCCAATGCTTTTGTTGGTACAGTGAACACCTGTACTAATTACTCACTTCACTCACTCGGGGGTCACTGCTCATGGCAAAGGTTTTAAATCAGCCACCCCAGGAGACAGACATCATTATATTTCTGGAGCAGTCATTCCAGTGCTGCAAAACTAGGCAACCCTGGAAACAGATTCACTCTGAAGTCTCTAAAGGTGAAAGACCCATTGCTGGACACAGAATATTGGAATGAGGAGAGAAAATGAAGAGAGTAATCAGGAACTGTTTAAACTGTTGCAATCTTAAGTTTAGCACTATTTTTAGTGATTCTGTGATTCTTCTGACTTTCATGTTAATAACATTTTCCCTATCTCTCATTCTATACCAATATTTGACACAGCAACACTTGCAAGCAAGTGAGAAACGTCAAATAATTTAATTTCACTCACTCCATTTTTCTCACATGCTACTTATGCACCTACAGCCACGCTGGAGCTCAAATGCCAAGGTCAGCATTCATTTCTTTCACTGATGTAGTTCCCCATGAAGTCATGCTCGGTTCTTCCCAGAGAGTCCCTGTTCACACTGATGCTAATCAGCACCGGTACTTCCCTCAGCTCAATATGCAAAAATTGCAGAATCAATGGCACATTATGTGAAAACCTGCATCCACGGAGCTGTAGGGGGCAGAGATATCTGCATTTCACAGCACTTTTCTCCCAATCACTGCATGTAAAAGCTGTCAGCGGGTTTGTTACTGGAAGATCACCGAGGGGAAGGTTACTTTAGGTAGGTGCTGCCTTCTATTAAACACACCCTAAGGTGCCATGCTGCCCTCAGTGTACAAGGAACAGCATCTTCCAGAGGCAAGGAGCACTGAGGGCACGGGCAGGGCTCTCCATCCAGCTTCTCGCAGCTGCTCTGCACCCCAGTGCCACAAATGGGGTAGATAAAAGGGAAGCAGAGGCAGGGTTTGTTCAGGAATAGCAAAGAACGGGAGCCAGGGCAGGAAAAATAATGGAGCCATGGCAGAGAAGGGATCCTTGAAGCATTTGGCGTTTTCACAACTGCCTCCTATGTGAATGCTAAAAAGGTTTTCAAGGATGCAAATGCCCAAATGCACAAATTCTTCCCAAGGTCCCTAGGAACTCTAACAGTCAAGCAACGAACCAATATATTTTCTACCAAATTATCTCCAAACTCTTTAACCTGTACTCCATCTTTACAAGCACACAGCATAAATTCTCATGGACACGTAGATGCAAATTTTTTCCTACCATTTGTGTGACCCTTTTCAGCCAGATTCATTAGGCAACGTTAGAAAAACAATAATGCCTTGAGCTCTGTGTACTGCAGGAACCTCTCTCTCTCCCTCGGCTGACTCAGGAACGGGACATGTTTTGCAACAATGTCGCCTAAATATACAATAGTCCCAGTTCACTCCTCTTTCATTCCAGAGTAAATGAGGAGTAAACTTATTGATGTCAATGGGATTAAGGTAATATAAATGCCCTGAAAAGATGGATCACAGTTAGCACTCAGAAGAGCACACTCCAAAGGTTTGTCCACTTGCACGCAACATATCCCCTACAGTAATAGAATCTGGTAAATGACACATGTCACTGCAAAGAACTCCTGTGACTAAATGGTGCATTGTGCAAAGCAGACCTTTCTTCAGTGCACAGAGACAGTCTTTTCTTTTACTTTTTAAAACCCGACCCTGTCATGCAAATTCTAGCCAAGCCTTCACTGTTCTGTTATTTAAATTTCTTAAAACTTCACAGCTTCATAGAAAATATACCATTAAAAAAAAAAAAAAAAAAATCCAACTTGAACAGAAAACACCAAACTTGGCAGGGAATATTCAGACAAACTACAGTTTTGGAAAAGAAACTGCAAGGTTTCTAGCATACACTGTAAAAGTAATGAAAACCAAAAGGTTATCTGAAGTGTAATTTAAAGAAACGTGTTTGCATTGTTTTCAGATAAAACAATCCCAAACTGCAGGGCAGTAACGAGTGTGTGGATCAGGACTGCAAACTCCCGTGCTGTGAATGTGGGAGCCATCAGGAGCACACAGGATTGAGTCAGCACTTACCAAGGCACACACACACAGCCCAGGCCACTCCAGTCTCCCAACTGCCATTTATCATTTCCTGACAGAACAGTTTCTTGGCAAGCCTCCCTTAAAAACAATTTTTTTCCAAAACAACCAACCATTCCAGCAGGCTATGAATACCACTATAATTTGGTCTATTTTTCATATCAAGTAGACTATGGGCTCTGGCTTTCAGTTAATTAAAGAAACCTTCTTTTCAGATTTCCAAACAGCCTTTGCAGCAGGGTAGAACCCACAGAGAGCCAGCCCTAAAACAGTGCCAGTTGCAGACTGAACCATGTGGAAATGGAAGGAAAATCTCCCAAAACATAAATAAACCTAGGGTTTGAAGCTGCAAAGCCCAGCTTACATAACACCAAATCTGGTAACCCTGCCAAACTCTTAAATTTGGTCTGGGATGAAAATCTCTGTCTTGGGCTTGACTGTGTTTCGTTCTCCTGAATGTGCACTGGCTCTGAGCTGTCTGTCAGAATTTGAGCTCCCTGTGTTGTTGCTGCTGTTATTATTACTGCTATTCCTACTCCACACTAATCAGGAGCCTTGTCTGAGGTCCACACAGGCACAGAAACCAGCCCTGGCCTTGAAAAATGCATGATCTGAAGAGATGAGATAAAAACGAGGGGTGGGACGAAGATCACATTCTCATTCCTGTTTTATACATATGCAGCTGAGATATGGAGGGATTAAATGTCTTTCCTGTGCTCACACATAAAATATCTGGGGCGAAACCAATGTTTTTCAGTTCAAACCAACTTCATCTTCCTTCATTAACCCTTTACTTGCTAACTACAAGTCTACTCCAGCCTGTGTTTGTAAGCTGAGATGTCAGAGCTGTGTTCAGCCTTTGGGCACACAGGCTGCAAGCACAGGGGGGGAACAGCCCCCCTCTCACCTCTTGCAAGAATATATATGCTCATGCAGCAGTAGTTACTCAGGAACTTATCACTTGAAGCTTTAGAAAAATCCAGCTTAGGAAATCAAGTCCCATATTTTGATTTCTTATTTGGTGAAGGAAGTCTGGATTCTGCTGTTTCTCTGCAGAGTCCTCTGTGCAAGCAGCCACAGAAACAGCAAACTGTGCCATGCTTCAGGGAAAAAGCAAATAATCACTTAAGGGATTTCTCTAAACATCTGACCTGCAGCTTACACATTCCCATTAAAAAAAAAAAAAAAAAAA
>VXBS01000241.1:205849-239607 GCA_013400255.1 Sitta europaea | reverse complement strand
AAAAAAAAAAAAAAAGAGTAGTTTGCCATGTTTCAGTAAAGAATTGTATTATTTTGTCTTCAGAAGAGTTTTGTCAGGCTTAGTGCTATGACAATTTAGCTGGGGAGCCTGTCCCAGTGCCCAACCACCCCCTGGGTGAAGAACCTTTTCCTGATGTCCCACTTGAACTTCCACTTGAGCTTCAATCCATTTCCTTGTGTCTGACACTGGTGGCCAGAGGGCAGTGATCAGCACCTCCTCATCTGCTGCCCTAAGAATGTGTGATTTCAGATGCTCTTACTTTGGTCAAATAAAAAATCAAGGTTAATTTTTCTCCCCAGGGATTTCTGCTGGACAGAGCTAGTTAGAGCCACTTAGAGAAACAGGAAACTGCAGTTTTGTGAATTATTTTCCACTTGATAGCCCTGGTGCCAGGTGGTTCTTCAGAAGCCTCTCCAAAGTGTTTCCCAGTGTGCAGACACTTGGGGAGCATCTCAGGAGGGTGAGTAAGGATGGAGAAATGGATGGGCTTTGTCCTGGAGAGGACTTGTAGAAATGGATGGAAAATATAAATCCATGCAGTGATTAGAGGTGAAAATTTTCCATTAATCTCTGGTCTTACTCAGTTTCAGTGATACAAGAAACCATCTTGAGTCTATAGCCCAATTTGTTAAGCCAGTTCTTGTACACGTTGATCTGATTACCAGGGAAAATACAGAGGGAAAAGAAAACAGTAAGGGCTGGTCATGTGGTTTTACAAAAAAATGGATCAAAAATCTTAGCCCTGGTTGCCTCTTGAGGATGGTAAGAAACTCAGGTTTATGAAGGATATCCCTGCTAAAGAAGGAATGCAGAGAGAGCTGCAGGCTCAACCATCCACAGGAATCTCCCTCTCTGACTATAAAGATTTCTGTACAATTTTTAAAGTCCTGTTTTCTAAACAGGCCTGTGTAATTATGACACTGCTTCTGATATGAATGGCTCTCCCTGCCACCAGCCTCCTCCCTGCCTTTCCCCCAAAATAAAATATCCTGGGTGGAAACCAAAACAAATAGTAGATTTTTATCATGCAGAATTTGTTAATAATACTTTCCCTGAAATAGTTCCCAGGCCTTTTTTAATGCTCAAATAAAAGCCTAAACATTTACAGCCAGCACTCTAAGCCAACTAATAATTTATTTGAGCCATACTGAAAAGCTCAAGAGGGATTTTGAATGAAAAATCCAGTGAATAAACTGATAGCCAAATACTGCCTTGGAGTCCTGCCACTGTAATACACAGGATGCACGGAGCTCTGTCAGTGACAGACACATTGAAAAACAGTCAATGAGATGAGAGTTAAGTCTTGTTAATTTAAAGCAGAAAAGATAATGTCTTGAGTAGACCATGAGTTTAATATTTCCCAACTTCAGTGGCACATAGATGATTAGGTGATAAAGGCCTACTGCCTTAAAAACTTACAAATATATATATATATTTAATCATTTGACAATAAGATAAGAAAGGCAAAACTCTGCTTCCAGAACTTCATGGGAAACTTAATATATGGAGAATTCCCAAAGACTGTACTGAGTGTTACAGAATCTGCATGTACAGACCAGGATTAAAACTCACAGAATTAGAAAAAAGGCAGAATTAGTTTCCAAGTCACTTCAGAACTATAAAAATACTTTGAAGTATCTAAGCCAAGCTGTTTTCAGGACTCAGCTGCCATCCTGCCAAACTTAAAATGAAATATATATCCAGAAGTAAAGAATTTTAGGGAAGGTAAATAAATGATCTTCTCAAGTTATTAGTTTGCAAAGTGAACTTAAGAACATGAATAAGTTTATTCTGTAACTGAAAAAGATTTTCCTTCCTCCTTTTGTTTTGTCTCATATTTTTTCACCCGAGTTCAAAGCTGAAAGAAAATGAATTCATATAAGAGTAGCAACATGAAAAAATAGTCTCCACAATTTACTGCACAGTAGTTTGTTTCCAATATTGCAATAGAGGGGAGTTTGAAGCAGCCTGTGGCTTTGGCTGGAGCAAGAGCACTGGTTTAGCCTTGATTTGAACCTGCTGTTTACAACACACTCTAAGCCCTTCCCATATGGCTGACTTTCAGTGAGGTTTATGTGCAAAAATACCCCAAAAAACCCACTGCCAACTGAACACAGGAAAAAGGAAAATATTTTGCATATTTCGTGTATATTTATTTTTGCAATTACTTTGGAGTGTGAAATGATGGAATTTGTATTACAGAAAATGTACATTTTACTCTCGACAAAATAACTGTGCTGCTCTTTGGCTTGTTATTTGGCTTGCATGGAACACACAAAAGATGTGGGATGTTCCAACAGCAGCCTCTGAAGAGCCTGGATGTCCAAACTGCTGTGGGTTTTTCAGCTTTCCTGAACTGGGCTCCTGGTGCCTTTTAACCATTTTGCCCCATTAACCACCTTGGGGATATTCTGTGTGTGTGAGTATGCACACGAGCGTATTTAATTGATTGTTTCACCTTCTGAACTATTCCGAGATCTGGAAATTACTTTCAATGAGCAAACAAACCATTGGAATAATCTCTGGAACTTATCTCACCCTCTGGAGACTCCAACGTTGAGCTAAATACACCAGGAAGCCTGGATTTGTATTTCAGCACTTCTGTTTCCAGCTACGACCCAGAATCAGAGATGAAATTTAAGAGGAAAAACAATTCCTAGCTAGAAACAACTCAAAGCTAATTTAGCAAGGCTCACTTGCACAGCTTTTCACGTGTCCCAACTGTGCCTTTGCTGCACATGCTTAAGCACTAACCAAGGCTTATGGCTGGGAGCAAATACGTGCATGAGAGCATTGCTCATCCCATTTCCAGGGAGCTGGGGACAAGCACAAAGAGATGTCCTGGTGATGCCTGGGCTCTGGAGCACACTCCATCTCACAGCTGCAAAACCAAAAGATGCTGTCATAATTAAAAGTATACAGCAAAGGCTCAAGAGATTTGGGTCTTGAGTGGATTGTTTGAGAGAGAGAGAGCTCTGAAGTATGTCAAGAATTTAACTACCAGTCCCATGGTTTCTGTTCCATTTTTCATCCCTAACTGTGCACGTTCTTTCTTTGCCACAGCTCCCAGGGTGTAACACACCTCTCTGACTCAGTGACACTGCCGTGGTCACAAATGCATCTTTGCACAAGGCAAACAGACTCCAAGCAGCTGCAGAGCTGGGAGGAGAACAGATTTACAATTGCAGAAGTGGAGTTGAGCCTCCCAAATAGAAATGAAGGGGATGCAAACTTCTGAACTTTGGGAAAGTTTAAATCTGTCTTTTCTCAACTCACAGCACTCTGACTCAATACTCATCTCAATGCCTCACTGCAGTTTGGGGAGACAGGGAATAATATTTTTATTATTTCCATTCTACAGATGGTCAAGCTGAAGCACTGCAAGGTTTATTGACTTACTCAGAGTTGCACAGCATGCTTGAATGGAAGCAGAACCCCAGCTGGCCTGATTCCCACTCCTGGGCTTTTAGCTGTTACACTCTCCTGTATTTGCTCCTTTTAACATCTGATTATTTTACTGCTCTAATCAGCTCCCCATTTTATACTCAAATTATTTCCTTAGGTTACATTAAACCCTTTTGTCACATTACCCAGACAAGACTACAGATATTTTTTTTTCATGCACAGGCAGAAATTTAGTTTCTTTTGTTTAAACGCAAACATGCACAGGGTCAGTGAAAGGATCCAGACTCTGAGAAATCACTCCTCTGTTCATTTTCATGTTCACAACATGAATTACATTAAGAGCAGAAATTAGTCATTAGCATCTTCCTGTATTTACTGAAAAACTAATAAAACATCAAGTTTTAAATGCTTGTTACTGCATACTTTTGTTAGCATATCACCTCTCCCAGTACCAATGACTAAACAACTGACATAGCTGGATCTTGGCTGAGGCTGCTACAGAACAGCAGGAACACTGGTGAAGCATCTTCCAAAAGTGAGTTATTTATCTGGCCAGGGAGATTTTTTTCTCCCCCCTTTCTCTCTCTTTCTGTGCGTGCTCATGAACCTGACCCAACACGTTTCCAGAAGAGACTCTGTGGTTGTTGTTGCCAGACAATGCCTGCAATCATTTTTCTCCAGCCCTACATCCAAACTAGGGGGAGGGCAGGGGGGGAGGAAGAGAGAAAAGCTCTTTTGTTTGGAAGTGTGAAAAGCTCTGTCCACACACGTCTCTTCAGGGTAGTTTTAAGTTGCAGAACTGATAAGAAAAAAAAAATCCAACATAATGATTTCCTTCTGCTGGCTGTGCCTACCCTCTGAACACTCCCCTCTGCTGCTGGTGCCCATCAGGAATGAGATAACTCTGGAAGAAAAGACCCTCCCTGCAGGAATACACTCATACACTTCTTTTTTTTTCCCCCCAGGTTTCACAGAATCACAGACCCAGTTGGGTTGGAAGATGACATCTAAGCTCATGTGAGCCCAACAGAAATGTGGTCTCTGTAATTCCCCCACACCAGCCCCAGGGACCCCCCAAGGGGCTCCGTCTCCACTTTAGTGATGGACTGGCCCAGTGTAGCTGACAGTCTCTGCTGATCAGGCAACTGTGCTCACAACTGATGGACTCTGGGGCTCCCAGAGGGGTGGGCCAGTGCTTGTTTGGAGGCTCTCCTCCATGCAAAGGATGAAACTTAGGAGCTGGGGAAACTGCCTCTGGCCAGAACACAGTCCAGGGAAGGTTTAAGAGGGGAAAAAAAATAAAAAATCTCTTAATGGCTTAGCAGTAAAACCATGGGATCTGCTAGAGCATCTGACAGTCAGAGAGAGTTAGTTTACTCATGATTTAACTTGGTTCACAAAACTGAAGGGAAGATATCGTGCATTAGCTTAAAGAGGGTTGCAGGAGTGCTATGCATGGAACATCCAGGAAAAGCTCTTGATTGGAAAGAGAGAGGGAAAACAAGCCAAACTGTTCCTTTCACATGAATTAATTAAATAAATAATATTCCTGCCAAAAAGTTGCCAACTGCCTTCAAACTGCAGAGCAACGTGTTCACACTGGATTAGCCCAGGAACGTAGCAGTTCCTGTCCATTCCTGCTTACAAATTTTTCTTTTTTTTTTTCTTTTTTTAAATAGAATAAAAAGGTTGCCTTTTCTTTGGAAGGAATTTTTTAATGTGTGACTACTGTAATGCAGAATAAAGCAGCCTGCTTAATCTTTTTATGAAAGACGAACAAAATAGGTTGGTCTTTGTTCAAGTTTGTTCTAGAAACAAGCTGGACTTAATCCTTTCAATAACAATCCCTGAGTCTGTTTCTACACTACTTTAGACAGTTTTCCAAGGGAAAAAAATACATCCCTAATCTCCAAGGTACCCATACTGCTAATCTGGATCCTGCTATGGTAGGCTACTCTGTTACATCACGTTGCTTTTGTCTTTAAGACATACCAGAAGAGAAAAAACAGAAAAAAACCCCACAAAAACCAAACAATCAGAGGAAAACTACAGTTAGCTTGGGGAAAAGGGGAATTTTCCAGTTTAAATGGATGTGCAGCCAATAATAAGCATAAGATGTTTATGCAATGAGCTTCATCATTTTACCGTGCCTCTGCCAGGTTGCACTGTCTCACTGTCTAAAATTGAAATTTTCTCTGTGTGTGTGTTACTCTGTCTCTCTGGTGAGGTGCAAGAAGAATTTGTTCAGATCCTCTCTGCTCTTTATCTCAAGGACAGAGGTTTGCACTTCTATATGGTTAAAACCAGGTATGAGGTAATCTTCAGCATTCCTCATGTGGCAGAGAGGAAAATACACCTAGAAAATATATTTTTCACCAATCCTACTCGAATTAACCAGTTATTTATGTGGATTAGTGATTTAAGGAAAAATAGGCAGGTGAGATAGGGCCTCATAGACAAAATTATTTACCACATAATGAAGAAACTTCACACATTCTTCCTTTTAAAAAGTATATCCCAATAGTCTGGAAAGTCACACACCCCTCTTAAAAAGCTTTTACTTTCATTTTCTTCAAAATTGCTAACAATTCTTCTGTGCCTATGTTTTTGGTTTTTTTTTTTCCTTTCCCAACTAATTTAAAAACCCATCCAAAACTCAGAAAAAAATCATGGTTTTAAGGAACAGCCACAGACAACTTCAGGGGGTGTTTTGGGACATCTGATGCACTCAGACCTCTCTCCACAAACACAGACAGTGACAGTAACGAGGACCTTGGGCACTGCCCACAGAATCACAGGATGGTTTGGGTTGGAATGGACATTAAAGCTCATCCAGTTCCAAACCCTTCCTCTATCCCAGGCTGCTCAGAGCCCCATCCAGCCTGGCCTTGCACACTTCCAGGGATGGGGCACCCACAATTTCTCTGAGCAACCTTTGCCTCACAGCAAACAATGTCTCCCTAATACCTGCTCTACACCTGCTTTCAGTTTGAAGCCATTCCCCTTGTCCTGTCACTACAGTAAACAGTCCCTCTCCACCTTGTGGGCTCCCTCCAGGTACTGAAGCCCATCCTTAGGTCTCCCTGGAGCCTTCTCTTTTCCAGGTTGAGAAATCCCAGCTCCCTCAGCCCTGCCTCACAGGGAAGCCCCCATCCCTTTAATCACCTCGGTGGCCTCCTGTGCAGCTGCTGCAGGAGGTTGATGTCCTGGGCTGGGGACCCCAGAGCTGGATGCAGTGCTCCAGGGGGGAGAACAGAGCAGAGGGGCAGAACCTCTGCCCTTGCCCTGCTGCCCACACTGCTGTGGATGCAGCCCAGGATACAGCTGGCTCTTTGGGCTGGGAGTGCACATTCCTGGCTCGGTTCAGCCAGAGGAATGCACCAGTTTGTACTGCTGCTGATAGCAGCTTCCTGCTCACTTCTGTAAAGAAGCTGGGAGAGGATTAACGTCCCTATCCCTTTATGCTGATCCAACGAGCAGATCAGACACTAAGCAGCTGACAAACATTTCTCGAGGGCGGGGAAGATTGCTTTTGTTTCCACACACAGCCCAGGGTCCTGGCTGCTGACCAGACCTCCTTCCTGTGACACCTCTTGGGCCAACAGATTCCTTGCTTACCTACATACGAGTCAGAGGCAAGGAGAACTCAACCAGAGATCAATATTTTCTTATTCTTAGGTTTTCTGGGAAAAAATGTTCAACAGCTTTGTATGCTGGGCTCTGCAGATGTGTCAGCAGGCTGCTGTTTTCACACAACACGCAATGATAAATCACTGAGCCCAAACCAGCTTCTGTCCTTCGCAGAAGTTTCCTGTTCTGAAACCCTCTTGTGCCTGACAGGTTCATCAGCTGCTGGAGAGATTGTGAATAAACTGTTCTTTATTTACAACGTGCTGTTCACTTCTCTGGAGATGTGTCCTGCTTCGTTTTACAGCTGTAGAAATCCAGCAGCAAACAGATTCCTGTTTAATTGTAGCACAGGACAGGAGAGTGTGAAAATACTGTGACAGATACAGGGGCTGAGTCCTGAGCCTTACAGACTGAATACCATCCCAAACAATGCTCATGTATATGAAATAAATATATTTCATGTATTTCATGTATTTCAAATACTGCCTTCAACAAACTGAGGTCGTGAGCAAGCCACTTGGTGAATCTTTGCATTAACTAAATACAAGAGTGGGAAATAACACTCTAAGTTCCCTGCTCACATAGGTGATGGCTAGACATTATGGAGTTATTCAGATAAGTAATAGCCTGCAGCCAATCTTTTCCTTAAACCACACAGAAGGCAATAACCTCATACAAGCCCAAGCATGCTGTCCCTTCCACTCAGATCTTCAACTTGCCTGACAGTAAATTTATTGTTCCTTTAATCAAAACACCCTTGGCTGGCCATTTCATAGGGTCTAATCCAGCTACCAGTGAAGTAAATGGAAATTAATTTGTAGCCCCACACTTAGAGTAGGAAATAAATAAAAATTAATAATTGAGAACCCCACATAGGAAGAAGACTTTGCAGAGAGTACATGCATTAAGCAATGTAACAGGCACATACAGCAGGGAATGTAATTTCTAAAGCACAAGAGAGACAGGTTCACAAGTTGTTCTGGTTCCACATGATAGCTCAAACCAAAGGTACATTTACTTTCATCTCAGTTAAAAGACACAGAGGAAAACCCCTTCTTAATCATAAGTGAATAACTACAAGATGCTGTCAGTGACAATCATTTTAGATTTCAAACACTTTCCTAAAAGTTAATTTCACAAGTATGACAATGTGTCAATGTCTAACCTAGCTCTCTTTTGAACTTAGTTTCTTATAACTGCAATGACCTCTAATTTTGGCAGGCCTGTTCCCAACAACAATAAACCTGGAGAAGCTGAAGAAGCCATGGAAAAAGAGCTGTATGGAAACACAGTGAATGTACACTGGAGTCCTTTGCACACTTACACCACGTGCATGAGCAACAACAACCACTATAACCACCGGGATTATGCATTCATTATCAGTTTCAGGGAACATTAATCTGGTCAGGATTTAATGTGTGCTAGACTCCACACTGGAAAGGGAAAGAGAACAAGGGAAAAGAGAGACCCTGTGCCAGGTGTCCTCTAGTCCAAGCAGAGTAGAGTGACAACAAATGGGGGACAAGAAGGACACAACAGGCAGCATGATTTATCCTGGCTTGAGTTTTACAGAAGGATCTGAAAAAGCAGAAAACCTTTAAGGTATTTATGAAGACCAACTCTGAGCAGATATATTTTTATGTGCATATATAATACTGTGTGGGATGAAGTACAAATGGGCTTCTCTAGGAAGCAAGTGATACAAGCTGGTGTAAACCATGGGCCAGCAAGGTGACAGCAAGGATCATGAAAGAAAAACTAAAATTAACCTAAGGGCCATACACTCAGTATGATGGCAAAAGTGTCAGAAGGATGCAAAGAGAATGATGAAAACTCAAAGCTGAGGGCTTGGGAACTTGGAAACAGCAAGAGATACCTCAGTGAATTGGGACAGGGTGAAATAATTCCATTTATCATCAGATAAAATAATGCTGCACTAATGGAAATTTTGATGGCAACAGCCTAAACAAGTCTTAATATTTATTAAGAATGAATATGGTTTTACCCAAGTGCAAACAAAATGCTATTTCCAAAACATTATTTCCACTGAGTAAATGGTGTAACAGCAATAAACTGTGTCCTCACAATTCAACAAAATAAGGACATTTCAGAAAAGGTATCAAGCTTTTGAAGAAGTAACTCTGTCTTGCTTGGAAGTGGATAGGCTGAGTATGCTTTTAACATGGGGGAAGAGAAGTCATGTGAGTTTCTATGCTGTTATTCAGTTTTGCAGTATTAAATTCTGTACTATAAAACCATACTCTTTAAATATTACAAATTCTGGCATCCCATGTACAGAACTCATGCTGCAAATGTTTACAATTACAGCTGTATTTACTTTTCCTCTTTTTTTTTTTTTTCCTCCTTACAGTGAAACTGATTTATGTTAGCACTGACAATAAGATGTAGAACGAAAAGCAAAATTTTCATCATTACTTTATCCAGTTTGTGATGGCTATTAGTAAGGGAGATGAAAGCATGAAAGAATCACAAGATTCTTCACAATGCATTGGATTTTAACAGGAAATGGCACAGGTAGTCTCTATTAAGATTTCACCATCTTCTTCATGGCTTGTGCTTTGTGACAGGTCAAGAACAGTCTTTAAAATCATCAATACTTGTGTCTCAGGACAATACATTCCATAAGAAAGACTGGATTGGGTACATTACAGTGAATTAGTATTGGCCTTTTATTGTGTCCATATGCAAGTATTTAATGTTCTAAGAAATATCTATTTTACTTTAAAAAATTACAACATGTATCCTTTTTCATACTTAGAAAACACCAATAGTCAAACCAAATTAACTAAGAAAGCTCCACAGGTGAAATAGCTATTAAAAACTCAAAACATGATGTTTTTGAAATGTAGAGCAAATTTAATCCATCCAAATTTTACAAACTAGCAAATAAGTTCTGGAGACTCGTCCCATAAAGCCTTACTTTTCAAATACAAGAAACACTTCTCAAATTCTTAACAAAAACACCCAGAGATGTTGCATGTCTTAATTTTATGCACATTAGTAACCATTACATATGGTAAACACACATTAACAAATCTACAGTTCTGAATGTTGCACAGTGTATGCTTTTAGGAAATTATTTTATTCCCACACTTTTGAGGACACTGAAAGATTCATGCATCAGATAAAAGCGTGGTGGTTTCTACTTGGTACTTTATGAATTTGTTCTGAATCTGACAGAATTCAGCACCTTTAGGGCAGTGCTATATGAATATTTGAGATTACTGGCAAAGTTGTATAAACAAGAGTGAATGATCTGCCAAGACCAAATTGGAGAATAACCTACTTCTGAATGACCTAATTCGAGAGTGTAAATCTGTGCCCTCAGTAACCCCACATTTAACTAAAAAAAGGTTGATATTATGACTTACAGCACAAGCTGTGCAACTCCTTGAGTGGTGGAAATTGTTTTAAAATAGAGATTACCTAGAAGCAACCTCAATTTCTTTCACAAGATCTTGTTTCCAGCCACATTGGCTACTCCAGTTCACATGGAAAATCAGCACTGGAACAGTAAATGAAGATTTCCAAACCTGTGTGAGTGCTTCCAGGGTAAAGCATCAGAGTTTGCACAGGCTATTTTATGTGCCTTATTTACTTGGCCATTCATACAGACTAGGCACATAATTATCTACCCAAGAAATCCAACCTACTGATAGTTTGAGTTTCTATCCCTTTATCATCTGAAAGAAATTGATTGTGATGCATCCTTCAAATTCCTGTTGTAAAATTAGGGCTTAGCACTGTAAAATATCAGAGGTCTTTACACCAGAGACTCTAAAGCAAATTTTAGAGCTGAACAACACAGAGATTTCTTGAATTTAGGGCTCTAGAGTCATGTGTGGCTCTTAACTACACCATATCTCAACTGATCCCCAAATTCTGAGAGTTCAAACCCAAGTTTGGCTTGTCATCAATTCACACTTAAAGCAAGAGCACTTATTAAAATCACTGAAGATCTCTCCTTTGACTTCAATGAATTTTGAGTCAGAGCTATAATCCATCAATCTCTGGTCTTCCCCCTAATCACAACATGACCTGCAGGAATACATTTTTGCATCACAGGCCTCTGTTCTGCAGAGCACTGGCGTGGCTCCACAAAGCTCACCCCAGAGATGATAGAGTTCTGACCTTCTCCCACCCTTTTTATGTCAGAAGAGAAACACTTCACTGAGTTCATGGCCCTCAGAGTAAGAGCTATGACATGCACAAAACAACAGCATATTTAATTTTGGTATTGTAGACACTTTGTTAAACTGTGAGAGAGACTGGGAGTGGGGAAGAGGGAAACCTGGTTCTCTTTTGAAGCTTTGTTTTATTTTTTTGTGGGTATTTTTTTGGTTTCTTTTTTGTTTGTTTTTTTTTTTTTGAACCTGTGAAAAGCTGGATTTGACAATTAGTCAGTCAATACAAGTGAATTGAGGCTCTGAAGTGGAATAGGCTGTGTCAGTACTGCACCAGCTTTATGCAATAAACCATTACAAATCTGTCACATTACCTGTCCCAAACCAAAAGCCAAACCCTTGGGTAAAACTGACTTTTCTTCAGTCACATCTTGTGCTAAGCTTCTTCTTTCCTGGAGTGTCACTCAAGCCTTATAAACGTTCCAGAGCAGAAAGAGTTGTAATTAATTACTGGGAAATGGGGATCTGCATCATTAATTCTTTTAATGGCAAAAACATGCTAAATACTTTCCTACACCTCATATGAATATATAACAACAGTCAATATAGACAGGCACTATAACTGGAGGATTTCATCCCTGTTTATCTGTCTCTCAAGACTCCTCCTTTGGGGCTGGAAAACATTACTCTGTTATCTTTACATTACTTCACAATTTATTTTTCATTTCACCTGTTTCTTCCTGGAGCTGCAGCTGCAGGCTCACAAAATTACCTGAGCCTGGAGAGATAAAAATCAAAAAATCAAACGCCAAAACAAACAACTCCCCCATCTTTGCCTCATCCTGAAATATCTCAGTTTGATAATAATGCAAATAAAGGGAGATAAATAATCTCCCTTGGAGAGAAATAATCTCTCCCATTAATATATTTCTTCTTTTCTCTCTGTGCAAATTTTGGCAGTAGTGACAGATTTTATTAAACTTTGTCTTACCAGATTCAGTGAACAAAGTGACTTGGGCATCATTGCAGCTCAAGGTTTTGAGTCTTTTCAGAGACTCATAAAGGTTGAAAAAGGCCCTCAAGATGATTGAATCTAAATTTTGACCAAGGCCCTCAAGATCAAATCTAACTTCTGTATCAGCCAAACCATGGCACTCACTGGAACAGTGAAAGTCATTTCTTGAACTTTTCCAGGGATGGTGACTCCACCACTTCCCTTGGCAGCACGTTCCAAGCCTTGACAACCCTTTCAGTGAAGAAATACAGTTATAAAAAGCATGCTTTCCTCTAGGCAAGAAGAACAGATGTGAAATCCTCTTCCTCCAGCTCCTGAAGAAATGCCAGACCCAAGCTAGGAAATGAGCTCAGCTCTGCACCCAAGCCCAGACACTAACCTCCTTTGTGACTGCAACCCCTGCAGATGAAAAGTGTCTTTTCAACCATAGTAGCCACTCCAGTTGTCATAAAATTCAGGGCACTGACTCATTGAAGCAAATGATGGTGATGTGGCAACATATGGTTCTTGGTTTTGGAAAGGAAATTTTAACATTATGACCCTCAGGAGGGAAATCAGCCTGGCAGTCAAGAGCACCATTTCCTATCATTATGGGGTTAAGGACATACTAAGTGGGTCTCATGATCTATAGAAATCTCATTAAGTGGACATAGACATAAACAGAGCAGTAATGAAATACTTTTGGTGGAAATGTGACAGCTCCAAGCCACCCTAGGTTTCTGTGCTGATTCTGATCTTGAAGAGAAACACCTGCTTGTCAAAGAAACTTCTTCCAAGAAGAGTGGAATAAAAGCAGAGAAGTAATTTAGTAATTCAGTGGTTTGATCAGCACAACAATCACCACCACCAGTCACTGCCCCACCTGGTATGTCAGACAAAAGCTCAAACTCAGTAGTTTTATGACTAAAAGTAGACTTCCCATGATCAATTTGTTTCAGTCCTTTGGATGACATAATTTTCAAGAAATAATGGGGAATTACTAAAGAAAAGCCAAGAACAATTTGACTTATAGCAGGGTATATTTTAAAATTTCCAGTGTAAAGAAATAATCAAATTCATAAGATTTCAGAATATTCCATCCTGCCAGAATTAAATTCTGGAGCAGCAGCGTCTACTTGCTGCTTGCATTCCCTGTCCAGCTGGAGGATTCCCTTTCTCCAGGAGAGCCCTGGGAGGTGCAGAAGGTTGGCATAGCTGATTATATCACTGCAGGGAAGTGCTGTGAGGAGGAATCACAACCAAAATCTACTTATTATCTGTGGAGCAAAGAGCTCCATAGCTGCTGCTGCAGCTGAGGTTGGAGGGCTGCTGTGTGTGATGCCCCCAGCCCCAGGGCACAAAGCACCTCCATACAGCTGCCTTTCCACATTTCCAGTTGGATCAGAGCCCCAAAGGAGAAGTGATAACTGGTTAAACATCACAAAAGATGTTACAGGAGTTATTTAAAGGCAACACTTATTAGGGGATGCATGAGACAGTAAGAAATTACACTGCTTTCAGAGGGGACTGGGCAGCAACTAGCTTTCCTGTTTGTTTCAGGACATAAAATATTTTTTCTCTTTTCCTTCCTGCTGAGAACAACCTCAAAACATTTGTGAGTGTAAATCCACAGATAGAATAGGAGAGTCTACTGGTGAGGAAATTATCAAGAAGTTTGGCAGACAGGACCCCACCTGTGATCTGTGCAGTCCCCTCAAAGAATCAACCCTTTGGCACCCCAGTCATTGTGACATTACCCAGCAGCACAAGCTTGTCTTTATGCAAAACTTTTGCTAGAGCAGAGATTTCCAGCACAGCCTCCTGCAGCACATGAGAACAGCACTGGCCCTTCTAGAAGGGGTGAGACAAGGAGGTCTCTTGCTTTCCAATCTGGGCTCCTGAATCATCTTCCCAGTAAAGCTTTGGCATGCTCTTGGGGTTTTTTTTCCTCCTTATTTTCAGTTTCAACTAATCTGACACTCTCAAAGGAAGAAAAATCAACAGTATGTTGCTAGAACATTTTTAACCAGCTCTTGTAAAGCAGGATGGTGCCAAAGCCAGGAGCAGGACCTGGGAATGGTCACAGCTCTGATCACTGAGCTGTGTGCTCTCCTACTACTGATTTGTCACAGGAAAACAGATGGTGATGATGGTGCACGGGGCCAGATTCCTGCACCTCTTTAACATTTACAGCTTGCATTGCAACAGCATCTTTGGGACCTCAGGAAGGCTGGGGCCCTGTTCTGTGAGGCTCTGTACAAACAGAGTAAGACACAGCTCTTGGGAGCCTCCTGAGAGAATAAAGAGACAAGACAGATAAAGGAGGGAGAAAAAGCAGAGAAGTGATTTGCCCAAGGTCACACAGGAAGAACTTGCAGAGCTCGGAGTAGGTCTCACATCACAGGTCAGTGTATTTCCACTTGTCCAAATCCTGTCTGCAAACAAACAGCTGTGACCATTAAATCACTTGCTGAGCCTCCAACAACTTCAGAGCAACTCACTGCTTTGTAAGCACTCTGAGCATGTTTCCTACAAAGATACCAGGAGGAGTTCACCAGCACACATGGGTGTCATTGCTGCTGTACTCACCAAGGACATAATCAATCCCAGGGCAGCAGCAAAATGCTGTGAAAAGGGCTTTTTTTATTATTTTTTTTTCACATCAGAACAGCTTTGGAAAAAAGTTACATTAAAATACACTTGACACTGAGCACTAGAGAAAATGCCTGCTTCCAGCAGACCCCAAATACTGTATAAACTCATCTGGCCAAGGGCTGAGGCACCCTTTGCCTTCCTGTGCTTCGCTCTTATACCAGGTTCACTTGGCCAAATGCACTTTAACCCTTTCTGTATCATGCATTCATAAAAACACTCAGCAGATGCAGAAGCGTGTGCACAAAGCCTCCATCTTTCAAAGGTTAAAAGAACTGTTTGACAATTAAGGCATTATTCTTCATGTGGAATAACTGAGCTGTAATCTGATGTGAAGCCACAAATTCCACACTGCAAGGATGTGCATTGAGTTCCACAATAAGTGTGTTCTACTCAGGCTGACAAAAATTATTTTACATCAGAATTTTAGTAGAGGTCTTTTAACAACTGCTTTTCCAGAACCTCATGAAAAATCACATATACTCTAATGAATTCAAGTGTAGTTCAAATGTTTCACTGTAGGCTTGCTCTGTTCCATGCTGCTCCTGCTGCAGGCAGGACTGTCAGCTGGGTGGATTTCCTTCCTGATCAATCCATCCTCTCTCATCTCTCAGGGGACAGAGGGACCTGAGGAATGATGGCACCAAGGCCTGGACTCATCCTCCCCAGAAGTGGAACTGGTTTTGATGCCCAGTGTGGTCAAGGACCTGCTCACCTCTCTCTCTGACCCTTCAGAGTGAATTGCCTGAATCTGAGAACCAGGGGGTGTCACTGCCTGGAGAAGATCCCTGCAGCAGAGCTGCTGGTGAGGCAGAGCCAGCATCATTGCACATCCCCCTGGAGCTGGGTGTGCTCCACAGCAGCCCAGCTCCAGAGCCAAGCAGGGAATGCCACTCAGGGGCAGGAGTGTGCTAAGGGTGCTCCTGTAGCTTGTATGCACAGTTTGACTTCATTCATAACTCTCCCATGTTCCAAGACTGCTCTCAACAAAAACAAAACCCTAATAAATGGGGATTGTCAGATGATTGTTTCAAAAGTGCATTCCTGCTCTGAGCTAAAGCACCAAGGCAACTAGCAAGACCTACACTGCACAAGAACCATTAATTTTTAAAAACCAAACAATATCAAGTAATTTAGCACTCAAATTGACAGTAGGATTTTGTTAAAAGCAGAAAGCAAACAAAATCCAAATTCTTAATATCCTTAGGCGTGTTTTCATCGCTCATTTAATTGACTTTCTCCCTAGAGCTTTTGCAATCCCACTTCAGTAAAATGTGAAGCAGGAAAGAGGATCTTCAGTATAATAAAGCCTGACAAGTTAAATTCTCCTAAACTGAGCAAGCAGAAAAACTTAAACAAGATTTAAAACAACTGTATTAACCCAGGATATGAGAAGGAAAGAAAAAAAACCCCAGTCATGGGTACTGGTAGCACATCTTGCTGGGAAGTTTCTGTCTCCATGTCACCACACTCTGGAGTGCTCACCCTAATGTTCCACTCCACGTGTCAAAAGCAACAGCAAGAGTTTACAAAAGATCTTTGCCTCCCAGTTAACAGTATTTTATTTCTTCTACCTTTTGCCAGTCAGTGTTGCAATCCTTGCAGTGTATTAGGCTATCACTAGACATTCCTGAATTCTTTTAGGAAGGACTGTTCTTGGTGATTGCTAGAAGGCAGCAAGGTCCTTCTCTTCATGTAAGGACACTGCCACACGTGCAGTGCAACTGCTGCACTTTCAGGCTGGGCATTCACCCTGTGCTCCACCTTTCAAAGCCTCTGGGTACCTCTAGTAATGCAGAAAATGACTGGCTGTGAATTTAACAGCTTTTCACGGACCAAAACATTAAAGATACAGATTTTAATCTATAAATAACTATGCAGCCAGGAGAAAAAGGGAAGGAACGACCATAGTCCATAATTGCCAGCAGCTCAAAAGGCAGCTGGCATCTGAGTGCTAGCACGAAATGTTGAGCAGATTGTGGGTGCTGGCTATGGGGGAGCATTTTCTTGCTGGCATGGAAGCTGGGTGTTGATTCAGTGCTGGCAAAAGCTTTCCTCTGCACCCACAGAAGTTAAATCCTCTCTCACCTCTCAACAAGTACACTATGATGGCAGAAGGCTTTTTCTGTCTAGCTGATGACAAGGAAGCCTGTGAGGCTTTTTGAGGATCAGAGTTAAAAAAAACATCACCTGATAATGCCTCCAGTTTCTCTAAGGTGATCCTCAGCTTCACTGACTCTTGTCTGGGGAGTGGCTGAGACACCAGGGTGAGCTGGCAGGGAGCTGTGCAGAGCTCCTGTGAGTGGGAGCAGGGAGAGGACGGGTGGCCAGGATGTCAGAAGGGAGGCACCACTCACAGACCATGCCCAAACGACTCTACTCCCATCCTGTGCCACTAAAACAAGGAAGGTGCCAGTATGGATTTCATATTTTCAGGATTTATGACACGAGTTTTCAATTTAGGGAGGTAACAAGGAGATGGAGAAGAGCCATCCTTTGTAATGAAACAAGGCAAGCAGTCACCTTGTGCTGGCTTAGAGAATACCTGGCAAACTACCTGCTACTTACATTAGAACATATAAAAAGTGACTGCAGGGTTGAATTTTATACATGCACACACATACCATGTCAGGAGCTGGGCTTCTGTGTCCTCTGCTGCTGGGACCCACTGAAACCACTTTCTCCAATGTGTGGTTAAACTTAATAACCAGAAAGACAGACCCTGCAGGGGCTGAGCTGGGCCCAAGAGAAAGATCATGTGGCAAAATCCTGCCTAAAGGAACAAATTGGCCAACAGAAGATGAGATGGGTTTAGTTTCTTCTGCTACAGTTTAACATTTTCACCATATGTCTATGGATGATGTAAGACATTAATTGTACTTCAGGTGCAAAACTTCAGTATCATTTTCTGACCAAAAAAAGTCAATAATCAGATTGCTGTAATTCAAAATTGATGCTTAGAGGGAAATGTAGGCATCTGTCAAATTCAGCACCGAGGGACAGAGCCTTTGTGTCAATCTGCTTTGGTTGGGTTTGTGGGCTGAGGGCTGGGTGTCCCTTGTTTCAGTTTGAGATTTTGACCCACAAACCGTGTGGGACCTGGAATTTCCTCATGTTGCCATGTGAATCCAGAAATCAGCTCTAGTCTGAGTGCAAGAGGGCCCAGTTTTGCTGAGCAGCCTGGGGAACAGTTGCAAAATTTTCCACCCACCTGGACTGAGCTTTGAGTCTGTAACAAAGCTGAAAGCTGGCCAAGTTTCTCCTGGCTTTGTTACTGGGCTTTTTGCACAGATCTATTATTCTCTGCATTATTTTTTTTTTTCTTTCAAAATCGAACCATTAGGGAAAAAAGGTTTGTGGAGTGGGAGGAGAGAATGTAAAAGAAACAAGAGTGTGTGTTTGCCTGCAAGAGGGAGATGCAGCACCACAGCAGCTACAAACAGGCTGAGAGCATCAAATGTAGGACAGCTCAGGGNTTCTTCTTCTTTCTCCCCATTTTGTCTTATTAAGAAAAAAAAAGAAAGAAAAGGAAAAAAAAAAAGATAGAAGACAGCAGGAGTGCTGTTTGTCTTGGCTGGTTAGCTCTCAATCCCCACCTGCATTTGATTCTGCTCAGTCCCTGGACTCCTCCCCTCACTTTGGAGTCATGGCAATACAGGAAGGCAGGAGGGGAAGGGAGGCAGAACACTTTGTACTAGCAGCCAGACCACTGTTTAACTTCTTCAGCCAAAAAACAAATATGAATATGGAAAGATTTTATGGTGAGATACATCAACAGACTGAAGCAGTTCTGAAAATCCTTCTACAGTTGCTCATTCAAGGTTTTCAACCTGCAGGCTTTTCTTGTGATTAATCCCAGTGTTTGCTTTGTAGTAGTAGTGCTAAGTATTTACCAAGTGATGTGAACTGTCAGTTCTGCCACAGAGAGTTCTGTCTGCTGGGAGAACTTTATGGCCTTCATAATTTGCACTTATATCCAGCCCATGTTGCTTTTTCAGTTTCATTATGGTTTGAAAATGAAACCCAGAAAATAACCCCTGTGCTGACTAGCAAAGAAGCCTGGGTGTTGGGCAGCAGGAATACAGCAGCCTTGAGCATTTCAAAATGCACAGAGCAAGAAAAAGTTCTGCTGCAAACTACACTTCCCTATGCATGGTAAAATTTAAATCACTCCTTTATTTACTCACAAAAATTCTTTTGTGGGAATGCTTTTGGAGATATTCTCACTCTAAATTCAGAGCATATTTTCTGCTGTGCACAGGCCTTAATTAAGCATTATGCCCCCAAATTAGGCTGTGCTGAGCAGACAGAACAACAGACATGTTCCTCTCTTGTGCCATAAGAGATCTCAGAAATAAAAGTGTGTTGGTTTTTTTTTTTTATTGGAGAGGAAAGTAAACTGCTGGTAGCACCTCATGGTGCTGTGGCAAGCACTTCTTGTGAACCAGAAAGTCTCAGGAACTAACAATAACAGCTAGAGAATAACAAGGTGCTCTGCATTCATAGACATCACATCACTGAAATATCCTGAAGCCTTCTAAAGCCTTGGGGATGGTAAACCACACAGAAAAAAAATTAGAGCCTTTTGGAAAGCTTGAGCACAACTGAAGTGGAAATGTAAAAAGCACTATTTTAATTTCGTACGAGAGGCAGTCACTGTAAAACCATGACACCTAAAAGCAATTTCTTAAAAACTGTTGAAAGGGATTATCTAAATAGATATTCTGCCACAGCTTTGCAGCTATCCTGTGCTCTTCCATTTGGGAAGATAAGCATGTTGTCCTAGCCTGGACAGGAACAAGGGGGAGCTGCTAGCAATAATCACTTGCCTTGGCTAAGGCAGTGGCTCACACAGACCTGGCCCTCTAAGGGAGGCAACACCAGGGGCTCAATGGCAAGATTAAAACACCACAACTCTCAGGAACAATAATCCAAACCTTTACAACTCAGCTGAGACTGAAGAAGCTTACAGTGCTCACCCTTTTTTCTTCCCCTTTGCAGGAACACAACTTTCTGACATCTCCAAGGTTCTGGCTCTTGGGAGTTCTGTAACTGGAGCAGATTCAAGGCAGCAGTGAAAAGACACAAATGTGGACTTTCAAAGGCCAGCCATTTTTGTGACAGCTTTCAAAAAAACCCATGAAGACAGACTAATTTTTCTCCAAATTCATTACCAAAGCTTTTGTGGATGGAATTGAATGTAAGAAATTGGTGAAGACTGAAGTCTAAGGAAAAACCTAAGGAGAGTTACAAGAAGAAAAAATGGCTTTCTGATGAAAAAGCTTGACACAGTGTTCAGAAAAGAAAAGTTATGGGATCACAGTTAAACACCATTTTCAGTTAAAATTTCATTGCCTTTCACTCCGTTAATTATGCTTTAAATTGCCCTAGATGGTGCCAGAAGCAGTCAAAGAAGTAGAATAAAGGATGATAACAACACCAGTTTGGTTTTGTGGAGCCTCCATAGCTGGGTGGCACCTAAATAAAAGCATTTAAAGTGCCAGAAGCCAATCTGTGGTTTGGGTTTGGATTCATTTACAATTTGGTTTGGCTTTCAAACAGAACAAGTATGATTGGGGTAGGGTATGAGAACACAGAACCCTCTTATTTCTGTGAGGTGGGCAAGGCTTATGTTTCACCATCACTGGTTTGTGGTTAGCCTCTTCTTTTGGCCATTAAATTTAATCAAGATTACAGAACTGATGTTTACTCAAGGCTAGAGTCCAAGATGCTCTGCAGATGTACAAATCAAGGCTTGTGCAGATGTGACTGCAGAATCAGGCCCAGAACCTGGACAGCCTTTAAGTATAGAACAGAATATAGTGATATTTACTAAAATACAAGTAAATATTGTACGTACTAAATATGTACTAAATATGTACTAAAAATATGCTAAATATGCACTAAATATGTACTAAAAATATACTAAATATGTACTAAAATACAAGACTCAAATAAGTGCTGACTGCCTTAACAAGGTGACCCAGAGAACTCATTCAAAATACCCTTTTAAGTCTTCCACAACACAGTGGTTTCAGTGCACAGCTTTCTGTCAGGAATTTGCAGGTAATGAAATCAAGGGGGAGTACTGACAGCTATATGAGCATTTAAGCCATATGCATTTATAAGAGGCTTAAATAATGAGCATTTAAATTAGGAGGGTGTAACAGATTTAAGTGCTTCTGACAATGTTCTAAATATGAATAAGATCCTTATGATTTATGAAATCCCTCAAGATGACTGAGTATGAAAAGTGACATGATAACAACATGCCTGGTTCTAGTGATCCTTTATGCTGGAAGCCATACATGTAGGGGCACACACCAACTTTCTAAAAACAAAACTAGGTCAGGTTGCACAATTCTCAAGAGGAAGAGAGGAGGCAGCTATTTTTTATTGTATTTACATCTGCTTTGATTGCCTTTGTGTTGCATCTTCTTCCATCTTGCTACTTAAACTGAGAAGGACTCCAAGAGGTTTCCAAGCACAAGGCGTGGAGTTTAGCAAGAATCTGAACTTTGATACTTTTTTTTTTGTTTCAAAATACATGTGTAGAGTGTGAGAGTGCATCATTTACATGTTTTAACACATGCACACAGATGTGTGTTAAACTGAATGTTCATGGTCCCAAGTTTCCCAGATACCCTTTTTCTAAACATTTAAGGACAACCACAGCATTGAAACCAAGTTTCAAAGAAGGATCACAGAATTTATTAAGGGAGAGAGAATGCATCCTGTGATAGGAAAACAGGAGAAGTTGACTTGTTCAGCCTCATAAAGGAAAGGCAAAGAAATATCATGGCCCTGTGTAACTGTGACCACAGAGTATAAGATCAAATTGCAATAAACTGGTCATGAATAAATGTATGTAAAGTTAGGAAAAGGTTTTTAGCTGTCTGAAGAGTGAAATTCTGTAAGCTGCTTACACGAGGCTCATGGTGACAAGTTGCCTAAATGGCTTTCAGATGGATTTTGAGGGGATTAGGGAGGGGAATGATTAATTTATAGAGAGAAATTCCCAGAAAGAGTGTTCTGGTGCAGATCTGTAGGTATCCAGCATATGAGTGCATACAAGGGAGTCTGAAAGGGGACTGTACCTCTGTTTGTAGTGCAGTTATACCAAATTAACTCCAAGCTTTCATACCTTGTGCAGAATTAACCACCCTGCTGCCCTTGTTTCTGATATTTTCCTCCCTCTGCTGAACAACTGGATACTGCAGTGAGATGCAGACACACTCATGCCTCAAGGCATTCCATTCCCTTCAGCATCTGGTTGGCACATCCCACTGGCACTCAGTGCAAGAGCACACTCTTTCCTTCAGGTCATACTGGCAGGTACTTCACTGGGTTTCCCTGTTTCCTCAGAAGCAATGGTTATTAGTCAGCTTTCTTTTTCCCACCTGGGAGCTGTATTTTGCACACAATCTCGTTTTGCAATACCCTTGACCTCTCCTGTTATGCTCCTATGGCACATTATAGCAAGACTTTTGACCTGCCACTATAAATGATGGATTTTTGAAGACTAATAAGTAGTGTCTCATGTGCTGTGATTGCAGGAATGAAAGATCTGTGCACTCCTGAACTAGGCATCTGTCTCATGGTTGCAGCTGTGGGAGATCAGTCCCAAAGTCCTTTCTAACCTGATGTTCCTGAATACAATTTTACTGTAAAAGACCTGCATGCTCCTGAGCATAGGAACTGGAAAAAAAGTCAACAGACAAGTTCTTTTTGGCTTGGGTAGCATTTGGTAATTACATTTGAGAAAACAGGTTTACCATGGATTCATCTGAATTAAGTAGAACATTCAGTTCCTTCCTGGCTTTGGCCTCTTGGAGGGCAATTTTCATCCCAGACATTTCAGAGCCTCAGTTTTGAAATGCACATAAAGGGAGATAAAACAGACAGCTATCTGGCAAGCAAGGAATACAAGTGGAACAGAGATAGGAAGTAGGAGAGGGAAAGAGAAGTCTGGTTAGGGAAGAGAAGAAATGAGGTTGGAACTGCAGTGCCCTGAGGAATGGAAAAGCCAGGAGGGACCTGGCATTTTGTGATGTAACTCTAAAACAAAAATACCCTTTCTGAATTTTCAGAGAAACAGAGAAGTTGTAACCAGTTATATTCAGAGAGATGCTTTGGAACAGGTATATTCATTTTAGTGTTAGGAGAAAGCAACAGAGAGATTTTCCTACCAAGACATGAAAACCTACCCAAAGCAAAGATCAGAACTCAGAACCTTTTTCTCCCAATCCCATATTCACTCCTCTAGTGGACAGTGCAAAGTAAGAGCAGATGCACAGTAAATGTTAAAAATCACCTTTTCTGTATTTTTGTTTTAAGAGGCAAGACCCATGAACATCTGTATTCCAGGAAAGTATCACTCTGAACAATTTCTGCAGCACACATTTACGTTTCTTGGGATGAGAACTTGCTGAGCTCTGGGCAGGCACTATGAGAGTTTTCCTCTCTGTGACAGCACTCTGTCATTGCCATCAAAAAACCACCCATGGAGCTACCACAAATACAACAGCACCCCTTTGCCACCCTTGTCTTTTCTGAAGGGAATTGGGCTGGGTGCAATGGTCAATCCCTTCTCTCTGCTTCCCCTTCTCACTTGAAACCCAGCACAATGACCACCTAACTGCACCGTGGAAGAAAGTGGGTAGAATTTATCAATGGGGAAAATAAAATGCAAGAAAAAGCCTGCAGCTTCCTCAGGTCTTAGGGTGGGAATGGGGTGGATGCTAACTCGGGTACAGCTCTTTAATGACTGAATAAATGGCAGTAATGAGGCAGTTCCAAGGTTTATCAGATGACTGCATTCATTTGCTCTAAATATCATATTTAGTGATTTGTGCTGATTCGTCAGTTTGTGGGATTAGTTACAGTTCATTGTAAGTTCTAACTGTATTTCCATGTATTGTGTTAAGACCTGATTCAAGAGTAGTTTTATTTGATAAAAACCAGATGTTCTTAAAAGAGACTCTCTCCTTCACAGTACAAAACATTATTCTTAGCAATTGTATGTACCTTACAAAATTAATAAGCACAGCATCTCCCTGTGTGACATATGACATTATTATATTTTTCCCTGTTGAGGGACTTTTAAGCCGTTGGGGTCATGACCTCTGTGCCTTATGAGAAATGGAAAAGCACATGGTTCCAATTTTATCTTCAACCCTGCCCTGCTGCTGACATGTATGTTTACAATACGGTTCATCTGTTGACCCTTCACTCACATTTAAAATATTAGCTAACATTTTTTGGTCCCAATCTCAACGGTGCATGGCGATTAGCTTTTAAGACCAGTTGTTTTCTTTATTGCCTTTTGACATGCACATCTTATCCCAAAGCCCTTGACTGTTTTTCTAATTTGAAAACAGCACCAGCCACAAACCCAACCCTGGTGTGTCTGGATGCTGCTGCTCTCATCTTCAGATCTTTAAACACACAATGTCCCCCCACTGGCAGAGGAGGTGGGAAACATCCTGCACTGCTCTGAGCCTTCTCTGAGGAGCTGCCTGGCTCTGAGCCTGCCCTTGGCTGCCTCCAGCCTGGCTGGGGGGGTCAGGGTGAGCTCAGCCTGACACATTGTCAGAACCCAGAACGTTCCCCTGAGTGCCCTGGGGGAGCAGAGACCCTGGCAGGGGGCTCAGAGAGCCTGGCACAGAGTCAAAAACACCTGTGTGTTTGATTTGAGCCCATGGAAAAAATTACCAACTTTGTATGGAGAATTACAGGACACTGGAGTTTGAGTAGAGTGATGGTTAACTTGGCACAGGGGGGAAATGTAGAATTTTAGGGGTTTTTAAATAGGGGTTTGAGGGACAAAGATGGAGCATTCTGGGTGTGTCCTTGGGCTTCTTCTTTGTCTTTGAGCCTCCATCTTCTGCTGTGGTGGTGGCACATTTTGATAGGTTTAAAGGTACACTGTCTAATAAAGCTGATAGGTATTGGAAAATTATTGTAAATAACGAATATGTAGATTTTAGTCTAAAAGCTAAACAGCACCCAGAGGGTGTCAGTCTGCTCCATCCCGACCTGCAGGACAGAGCTGTGCAGGCCAGAGCCACAATGTTCTAGAGAACAAACAACAAACAATCCTTGGACACGAGAATGGAGAGATCTTGGGCTGGGGAAAACAAAGACTTTGGGGAATTCTGGGGTCACAGCAACAACACAAACCTGAGAACAGAACTCTGGGGGACACGGTCTGTCCCCAGCTCCCCTGCACCAGGATCCCTGCAGACAGCAGCTGGATCACACCACGGGTGAGGCAAGAAGAAAACTCTTGCAGAGAAGCCAGCCCTCTTCCCAGTCAGGGCTGGTGCTGAAAGAACACACTTTCACTTTTCAGCATGGAGAGAAAGAAAAAGCAATCAGCTCAGGCTGACTTTGTGAAAGGCAGGGCTAAAAAAACTGAGAAAGCTGCTTGTTCTCAACTCCATTTTCCCTAACATCAAAAGAAAGGTAAAGGAAAAAGGGAAGAGGTGGGGGAGGAGGTATCTCATTTTAATTTCTTTTTAATAAAGGGAAAAATAAGAAGCATTTTGCTTCTAAGTTAAAACAACAGACAATTTAGAAAGATACTTTAGGACTTGAATTTCTTCAAATTCTCCCACTTTGTTTTAAATTTCACTTTAAAATTTGAAACAACAACATAAAATGTGCTCTGATGGCATGATTGTGAATAGAAAAAAAAAGAGCACTTTCATTATACAAAATAAAATTGGTTATTTTTACCATACTCTATTAAATGATACCTTATCAAGTGAGCTCATATAAATGGATGCCTTAGCTCAAAATGCATAATAGGGCATCACATTCATCATTTGCACAGTTCAAAATATTTTCATAATGCTGACACTTGGCACTCACAGTTTTCCTACAATCCACTGTCCCAGTAGATATTTTCAATGTGCTTATTGATGTATTTGGCTCCCCATAAAAATTCAGTAAATGACTCCCAGGCCTGAAGTGTACTAAACTTATTGTGCTGCTAAAGAGACCTTCAAAAGTGTTAATGCCTTCTTTTCAGGGAGTGAGAGCACCATCTCTGTTCAGTGGTTGCTCTCACCCACTCCCTTCAGGTTTCAACCATCACATACATCCTCAAAAACCTTCAGAAGGGCTGAATAACGACAGAGAGAAAAAAGCTCTGCCATCTGTAGGCTAGAGCCATTGCCTGGCACTGTGGGAAGAGCTGGCAGAGGGAGCTGAGGTGAGATGCTGTCCTTCCCCTAATGAGCACCCTGTCACCACAGAGGCACTGTGGCTGTAAGCTCATGGTTACTGCAGAGGGATTTCCTCTTCTCTGTGTTTGGGGAATCCCATGCACTCCCAGGTAATTTGGCTACACACAAATACAAATAGCCACATGTATATTTATTTGTTTAATAGCAAACTGATGTATTCCCAAGCTATCTTAAGAGTCCAGTCCATAAATAATCTTGTTAAAGTGTTGAAGTCTTTGCTGTTCACAGGGAGTTGATACTAGCAGACCCTAAAATTGTCTTCCTTTGGCACTCCTTTAATCTTCTTCCTTTTTTTTTTTTCCTTTTCTCTTTTTCATGATGGCTCCAGTTGCCAGAACAGCAGATACTGGCCAAGAGACTTGGCAGCCCCGTGTCCCAGGAGCTGATGCCAATGGCAGTTGGGGGAACAGCACTGGTGTTCAGCATAATTGGCTTTTTTCCTCTGGGTAATGAAGACATCATACTGCTTCTGCCCTCCCATCCCTATATAACCTCTGATCCGGGATGTGGAGTCTCTGGGAATGAAACATCTCATGGGAATGAGCCTCTCACTGCTGCATAAAATCAAAGTCAAAGCCAGTGCCACCAGGGAGGCTGTTACTAGCCATGCTGGCAATTCATAATCACCCCCATTATCATCAGACAGATGGAGGCAGCACTCCTGAGTCACCTGCAAACTGGGGTCCATCTCCACATACAGCTATTTCTAAAAGCTTCTAATGTAGCCCATCTTTATTTATTTGCACCTTTGACTCATGCAGGATTTAAAACTATCACTAGCACGCTGGATCTGTGCCAGTTAGGCAGGACAAGCCTGCATTTTCCCCTTCAGCAGTTGTGTGCAAGTCAGATTTTGAAGGGAAAAAACAACCTGTAAATTCACCAGCTCAAAATTACACTGTAGTTTATTAATATGTAATTTTAGGAGGTTGGAATTCCTGCCTTCCACTCCACCAATACACAGCAGTGCAAGTAGAATACTTAAAGCTTTCTTAATGCCTGCTTGCCTACAATTCCTGTAACCTGGTGACAATGCAGAGCAGAGAGATTTGTTTCACAACACTGTCACTAATGGTCAAATAATTAAAACATGGCCATACAATTATTCTTTACATCCCTAAAAAAAGGCTCAGCAGCAGTAAGGCACAGTGACCAAACAGCAAAGCCTTTCATATTGTTCCTCTTCCAGGATTTCTGACCTCGCTGTGGAAACACTCATGTTTTATCAATAAAGAAAAAGACAATAACTTTTCCCAATTTGACAACTTTTGCAATATGAATGGCTTAGTACAAGAAAATCTATTATGTCTCAGCATCGGTTTTCTGCTATTTGCTTTCCACCCCACTCCCATAACCATAATTTAATGCTCCAACCTGTGCAAGAGCACTGAAATGTATTTGACCACCCAAATCAATGAAACTTGATTATTGCTGATTACTCTGACACATGTGGCATCATCACCATTACTTCAGCTCTTTTTCTGACCTGCTCCAGCTCACTGTTCTCCCTCTCCATGCCTGATTTTCAACTGATCTTCTGTCTAGGAAAAGAACCTCACTTCCCTTTATTTTGTAAAAACTTGGTGAGAAGAGGGCTGGGCCTTGAGGTAGTACCATAACTCAAATATTATGATTACGATTAATAATAACAAGAGCAACAAGAATAGGCATAAAAGTCACATTACTATTATAAGGGCTGTGTTGACAGCTTCACTTATGCAGAGGTAAACACTGATGTTTAAAACCATAAAAAGCAAGGGAATGTCAAAGTGTACACTGACTTAAAAGAAGCTTTAACTGTTACAGCATTGTGGAAGACATAACAAGAAATGCTTCAGATATTGCCTACACACAGATTAATGGATGCACTTCATCCATTTTTGTGTGAATGATTTTCACACAAATCCTTTGCTGAAGTTCAGAAAACTAATGACTTTTCTGTTTACTCAGATAAAACAGTTACAAAACAGTAACTCTACTGAGGGTGACTTCAGCAGAGAAAGGAGCTCTAAAAAGTGAAAAAAACCCTTTCAAATTCTAACTGTAGCAGATGTTGTTTTGGTCATTTCTAGCTGGCTGTGAAGTTAGAGCCCCAGAACTGTGGTTTCGTGTGTGGTTCAAGCATTGGCTGCATTTATGCTGGGAGAGAAAAAAAAAAAAAGGATTGTTGCATGCAGGATCTGGCATGCATTGTTTAAAAAAACCAAACCAAAACAAAACCCCAAACCGTGTCTGTCTTCAATTATTTTCCATTACAGCATTGTCTGCATATAATTGCTCCATGTTTTCCATTAAGGAGTGCCAAATAAATGAGCATGTTAGAGTATAGGATGTACAAATTCCAGTGGTGATGCTGCCCTGTATCAGTAAATACGATGAAACACAATCCCCCTTGACCTGTGTGACATTTTCATACAATTAATCTGTGTTTTTCAAGAGTCCAGCATTATTTACCATATCTTCCATCAACAGCTGGGACTGGGGACTCAGAGAAAATCCAGGCAATGCAAACTTACACAGTGCCTTCAAAGAGGTTTTAACTGAGGCTAAATGGCCAAATGCCTTGTAAATGGGCTGTTGCCAGAATCTGCAAACAGCATTTTGGGGGTTGCCTTTTTGGTGTTGTTTCTAAAATTTGACAGAGCTACACATCATAGACTATTTTTTGTGTATGTAAGAAAAGCACTTTCACAGGTTTCCACAAAGATGAGGCCCCACATGGCAACGTGGTTGCTCCCCAAAATCATCCTTTTAATCATTAGTCTTGCTGCAAAGGGCTTTGTCTGCTTCCATGTCCTGGCTACGTGGATCAGACCAGGCTGGGGACAGGAGGAGCCCCCAGGAGCTGGCACCTGGGGATCCTGAGCAGCCTCCCACCTGAGCAGGGCTTGGGCATCCCTTCCCAGAAGCAGAAGGCATGCAATGCACCCCAGGAAGCAGACTGTGCCAAACAAGATGCAGGGTAATTGCTAAGGTGTAAGAATTCAGGAGGCACATTGTGATTTGCCAGCTGTTAATGTTGTCCTGAACAGAGCTGCTCCTGGGCAGGTTGAAGGTTTGTCTTTTTGCATCAATACTTATCAACACATTTAATCAGAAAAAATAGTGCAGGGCCCAGAATAATTCCATTGTACAGCAGGAGTTCCTATAGCTGGCCTGCAGCACACACGTGGCTCCTTCTGTCTCACTGAGCAAATTGGTCAGGTTTGGCAGTTCATAAATAAGCTGTAATTATCCACTGGAAACAGCATAACTACACCTTAACTACAACACAACACTACCATTCCCTTATTAGTGTGACCAAACTGTTGAGATCTATACATCTGAACTGAATAAATCCATGATCTTACAGTGCTAAGGCTGTGTTGCTGCCTCCTGTGCCTTTTCCTCACCAGTGCACTGCCCCCAGCCCAGCAGTGCTAGCTGTGAACTCCAGGCTGCACACTCCTGGGTATAGCCAGCTGTGCTGCTAGAGGGGAAATCTGAGCATATGCACACTCCAAAATGAAACTCAAATAACAGCAGAGAAAACAAAACAAAGCTGCTTGTGTAAGAGAAGACAGAGTCACACTCTTCCACGTTAATGAGGGAATGATGCCCAAGTGGGGGCTGACACTCTGTCACAGGAACATCTGCAGAAGAAGTTTTGAAAAGGTCAAGAAGTTATGATTTGCAATGGAAAAATACTCAGCTGCTATCTGAGCTGTTCTTAATTGAACTTGACAGGAGACGTGTGCACTGACACTACGAGGATATTCAGGAACTGAAGCTGGATCAGCTTCCTAATGGAGCAAGAGAGAAATACATCAACTGTTAAAGAGGCTGAACTTGCACTGGAATGGTTGTTCCTTTTAAAAGAGAACTCGATGCCACGAGGTACAAAAGCAATTTCAGCACCCATTGAACAGAATGCATTTTAAGTACAACTGCTAGTTCTTACTTATTTTGAGGGGCAAAACCAAAAATACCAAGTAAATGGAGTAATTAACCTAGTTAATAATTGTAGCTGCATATTTGGCTAATAAAAGAAATTAATGTTTTTGTTCAGACTACATCCAAAAAAAGTGAGTAGTCTGAATGCAAAAAGCCATTGTGCTAAGAGAGCAGACTTTTTCTGTTACCAGAACAACAGCTTTCTGTGTGTCTGTGGGTTTCTTCAGGCAGGGTAACTACCTTCTATGCCTTTGAGTTTAGTCCTAATGGGCTCCTGATGCTGTCTGGATCCTAGAAAAAAGAAACTACACTGCCTCCCATCCTCCTCTCATTAATATATATATATAAATCTGAATCTATTTGATTATAAGAATCTTCTTCAAAAACACATCCATCCTGCAAAATGGAACCAAGTCCTAGTCTTCTGCCCATTTCACATAGTTTGCATCTAGTTAGCAGCTAATACTACATTCCTTAAATATTTTCCTTTCCAGAAAGAAGACACCTCCAGCATCAATTTTCTTTAGCCCATACCATAGTTAAATAGCCTTTCCCAGAGCTTTTAATTTTACCTCAAATACTGTATTCTGTGAGCAGTCTTTCCCACTAGAGAGGAAAACTACTGGCACTTCTCAGCACGTTGGGATGTGTGCCAAGTGCTCTGTAGCTGTGGCCCTTTGGTGGTGGGTGCTTACACCTGCACAGTCTTGTAATAATTTATTCTGAGACAGGGGTAAGAGCAAAACCCTGGTGTAACTGAAGTCAAAGGAATTTTTCCTTTAAGGTAATTTACTTACATTTGGATCTCCCAGTCACAAAATGGGGTAAGAGGAATTGAAGGTGTAAGTGTGAGTGACACGTTTTGCTGAGCAGCAAACGAGTCTGACTGAAATGCAGAGAGGTTCCACAAGCAGCACTCCCTGACAGGTCTGAGCTCAAACCTGACCTTCAGAACGTGGGATTGGAAAACAAGAAGTAAGGAGCTATATAATCCATAGCGACCTGAAGAAGAATAAAAGCCCCACATTTCTCACATCAGGTGGGAAAGCAGGGAAGTAAAACATGTGCTTCCTTTAACCCCTTCCATGTCTTTTCATGGAGGAACTGCATGTGTAACTGGGAAGCAGTAATTTTCTAGTGCCTGCCTTTTCAGCAGCTGTGAGGACATCTGGATAGAAATCCATCTGGTGCTTAGCAGAGCAAACACCACCATAAACTTTCAGAGTCCCCTTCCTTTTGCACAGTTACATGAACACAAAATAATGGTGGGGCTCAGAAGCAAGTTTGCTTCCAGAATGGGAGGTGGAGAGCTGTGAAAAGGAGGAAGATTTTTCAACATGGAGCTTCAGAAAAAGTCCTGACTCCTTTCAAAGACTCAGGGACAACCTTTTGACTCCCCAAAGACAGCAGCATCTCCAAAGAACTGTAGAGAGTTTGATTTCATCCCAGCCCTTCCTGGTTATTTTTCCATTAGGGTTTGCACAGAGCCTGCAGGATTAGGGAAGTGCCAGCTCTGAGTATGTCAAGTTCTGGTTCTGCTTTCAGTAGTTATATATATTGTGCTCTGTGTTGAATTAAGACTACAATAAAAGTCCTCTCACTTGTTACTGTATTTGTGTAACGCTCAAATTAGATGGGAAGAGTTATTTGAGAGAAACTAATCCAATGCACATCCAAAAGCACATCAGGTTTTAATATAGCAGCTATCTACTAACACACTGCATGGTCAAGAGGGGAAATTCAGCCAGATCTGTGTTGCTCAATGCCAAAGACAGGCAGGAATGGTGCTTCTGACTTATCAACTCCCCCACTGCCCAGGACAGCTACAGGAACTCATAAAAAAAAGTGTGAAAATCATTTGGGTAGGCTGATAACTTAACATGATTCTGTGCTTCAGTCATCTGCTGTCTTTACATTCCCAATGGAAAAGCCTGGCACCTGAGAAGTGAAATGCTGGGAGGCTGCTGGGCTACACAAGAATGACAGATGTGTCACTAGAAGGAGGATCCTCTTTCAGGTTCCTGACCTGTGAAGTAGCTAGAAGATATAAAAAGGAGTTTTAAGGCTTGAAATATTTTGGCTCTTCATTTTCTGTGATGTGTAGCCTGGCCTATATAATTTGGATGATGTGCAGAATACCATGTAAGTGGTCACTACAGGAGATGCTCCTAACACAGGATCAGTTAATCAATTTACTATTTTAAGCTAAAAAAAAAGATTTGCTACTTTTTTTCCAACACCAATGTGGATTGCCTTGTGTACACACAAAGGATTTGCACTGTACTCACAGAAGTCAGGTATGCAGTGTTAAAAAAAATCCTTCCTGTTTACATTATATCTATTACAACAGTTTCTGATGTTGCAATTGGTACTAAATTACCTTTCATCTCTTATCATTCATAAGGAAGTGAATGTCAAATCTACCTGGACCCTAGAGGCATGGATATGTGAGTTGCAAGGAAAAAAAACCTCAAAAAAGAACCCCTGCCATGAAAATTGCTGCTCCTTGGGCCAAAGGGCAGGGCACTGGGTGGGTCCATCACATCCCCTACCATGCCCCAGCCTCTGGGAAAATGGAATGATATAAAATGGACTGTTAAATCTGAGAGCAATGGCTGTGGGGACATTCAAACATTGGGGTACTCAGTTAGGGAAAGCTCAGCCAACACCAGGGGATCTGCCAATTGGGCTGGCCATGCCCAATCCAATTTATTACATTTTAAAGAAAGGGATAAAGACCCTACAGTGCACATAAAAAACATGAGCTGGGGAGGACAGGCTGGGTTATTCCTGTCAGGCAAAGGCAAACCCATCCATGGGCTGCTTTGGCTCAGGCACCCAGAGGCACATGATGGGTGATGATGAGGAATTCTGATATGTTCCTCCAGGGATTTGATTCTGGGTGAGAATAGCCAATGATTTGAATTGTATGATGCTAATTTTATATAACACTATATACAATCCCTACTATGGTATCTATATGCAGTATCAACAGCATTACAGTAACAACTGCCCAGATTAATGAAGAATGAAACTTGAAGAAACTCTGGCAGTAATAGAACCAGAGAAGCACAATGGTGATGGAACCAGAACTGGCTTCAGTGTGCAACAATCCAGCACCACAGACCATTTCTCCTGCCCTCTGGACTGCTATGACAGATGGATCCCAAAATCATTGACTGAATAAACAGAAATTTTAAAGGGATGGCCCATAGACAAAGGGAATGTATTATATATATATATATTGTGTATATATATCCAAAGGCAGGAAAGCATGCTTTGGAAAGTGTGGGGCTTGGGCATGACATAAATGGTATAGAAAAAGGGATGGGTGCTCTGCTGGTTTCAGTCCAGATAGAGTTAATTTTCTTTCCAGTAGCTGCTACAGTGCTGTGTTTGGGATTTAGGAGGAGAGTACCGTTGACACACTGATGTTTTAGTTGTTGCCAAGCAGTGTTTACACTAAGTCACACACTGTTCAGCTCCCTGCACCACTCCACCAGCCAGAGGCATAAGAAGCTGGGAGAAGACCCAGCCAGGACAGCTGACCCGAGTGGCCAAAGGGATATTCCACACCACAGAATGCCATGCCCAGTAAAAAGCTGGGGGGAGGTGGCTGGGAGGAGACAATCACTGCCTGGACAGCATGTGGTGAGCAACTGCACTGTGCATCCCCTGTCTCTGGCTCAGCTCAGGGATTTCAGGGTTTTCCCCCAGTGCTCTCCC
>VXBS01000241.1:0-197998 GCA_013400255.1 Sitta europaea | reverse complement strand
TTAATTTTTTTTTTTTTCCAGAAGCACTTTGGTCAGACTTACAAAGGAGCTGCAGACAGAAGCCATGAACAGATGTCCTCTTTGGGACCCTGCTGTGAGTTGGAAGGGGTTACTCCTCTCAGCTGCTCAGCACCATTCCCTGCTCTCCTCATTAAGGATCACCCCCACTGATGTGCTCATTGAACAGTTTGTCTGAACACTTCCTACACTGAGCCTGTTATCTTGGTACAGAACAACCATGAGCACAACAAATGGAGCTGAGCTTTGCTTAAAACAAACGAGGGAGCTCCTGCACCAGTGGTGTGAGTGGATGGAGAGGGCACAGCCTCTGGCAGGGCAAGCACAGCAAGGAGCTAAAGACTGGAACTAATTCTGGTGACATGGCAGGATTTGGAGGAGCCTGTCCACGGCTCAAACTGGCAGCTCCTCCAGGGTGGAAGGGATGCAGAGCCACCCAGGCACCAAAGGGATCTGGCTCCAAGACTCCCAACTAAAAAAGCATTTGTCCTGAAAGTGGTATCACACTGAAAGCCACTAGGAATTACAGAAAACAGCTACCCAAGCTGCAGTTCAGTAGGAATCACAAGTAAATTAATGACAGTGTAACTTCCCTACAAAAAAACCCCACATTCTTGTAAATTCCTGAGCATCAGCATCCTCTGACTGCTTTACAGCTCTCGGGTGTATTTTAGCCCGTGAAATCTGCCTGATGTGCTGGAACCCAACTGCCCTCACCAGACAAGCAAACAAGCAAACCTCCTCGGCCACGCAATTCTTTCAGGAATTAAGAAACATTCATAGGGGTTCTCACATCTTCCTAACAACAACAAACAGTTAGTCAAGTTACCTTTGTTAAGCAAACCAATTTTCATTGCTTTCATTCAAACGGCCTTAAAATAGAATTCTTGCCTGCTTTATTTTGTCAGATGCAAAGAAAACTGAGAAACTGTATCCATTGTTCCTTAAAAGAGCTTATTAGTGAAACAAAGACCTTTTTTTTCCAGTGAGTGCTGTTTGTGCAGTTACTTCATGACATTTATTTGGATTCTGTCCCAGGGGAAAAAGGCCAAATTCAGTTTCAGCACTTGCCTACTACAGCATAAACAGTCATTAGTTAACAGATCTTTTTTGGCGGTCTTTATGTAGCCTCCAACATCAAAGCACGTGATATCCATGAAATAATCAAAGCAACATATGTACACTGAAGCACTGTACGTACATTATTTTTCAGTAGCCTAGCAATCCTCAGAAATTTGAAGAGGTTCTCCTAGGCCTTGAGCCAAAGCCCTTGGAAGCTGATGCTTTTTTTTTTTTTTTTTTTTTTTTTTTTTTTTTTTTTCTTTTCCTTTGACTTCAATAGAGGCCGAGTCTGGTTGTCAGATAATCACTGCCATGTTAATGGCAAACTACTTTCCATTTCTGTATTAATTTCCTGCTCAAGGAAGATACAGGACTGAAAGCACTGGAGAATGAAATCATTTGCCCTGTTTCTACACAGGGCAGAGAAAGGCTGGGTAACAGCAGCCAGATCCCCTCTTAGGGCTTCACTGATTCATCCCAACCATGGCATGCAAGAGTGAGTGGATATTTCCTTGGCCACAGCTTTTCCCCTTATGAAAGGCAGTACAAAAACCTGCAAAAATCCTGTGCCCACTAGGACTGGGAACAAGGCCAATTTATTCTTTCCTCTAATGCCAAGCTGCTGGCAGCCATTTCCCCACTAGGTGCAAGTTTCTAGGGAAAAACCACCTATCTCAATAGTGGCTGTCTCACACCTGTCTTTGGCTTCCATTTTTCTACATCCTGCCACATTACTGGCACTGCCAGTACTTTTAGGTCTTGTGTAACATCACAGTTTATCTCCTTCAAAGAAAAAAAAAATAAAAATCAACCAAAACTAACAAAGTAATGCATTTGCCAACCCCTCCTAACATGAACAAGTGACATTTTATGACATGAGTCATGGGGATAACATTTCCCTGCTGTTAGCAGCAGACAGTCCTTCTGCCCTTGGTTTGCTATTTGGTCCTGGGCACTGCTGAGATCTGGCTTTTGAGCAGCAGAGGTGCATTTATCAAGCAGCAGGCCAGCAGAGCAAGGAGATCCTGTCCCTCTGCTCTGCCCTGGTGAGAGCTGAGCTGCACCCAGCTCTGGGGTCCCCAGCATGGGAAGGACATGGACCTGTTGGAATGAGTCCAGAGCAGGTCCAACAAGATGATCAGAGGGATGGAGCCCCTCTCCTGTGGTGAAGGTGACCTTAGCACTCTCTACCCTTCCTGAAGGGTGGCTGCAGTCTTTTACTCCAGGCAGCAACAGACAGAACAAGAGGACACAGTCTCAAGCTGCATCAAGGGAGATACAGGCTGGATATTAGGAAAAAGTTTTTCACAGAAAGAGTGATAAAATACTGGAATGGTCTGCCTGGGGAGGTGGTGGAGTCACCATCCCTGGATGTGTTTAAAAACAGACTGGATGTGGCACTGGGTGCCATGGTCTAGTTGAGGTGTTACAACATGGGTTGGACTCGATGATCTTGAAGGTCTCTTCCAACCTAAAATCCTGTGGTTCTGTGAAAAGGCTGAGAGAGTTGGAATTGCTCAGGCTGGAGGAGAAGAGGCTTTGGGGTGACCTGATTCTGGCCTTCTAGTACCTGAAGGGAGCCCACAGGAAAACCCCTGGAGAGAGGGACATTTATAAGGACATGTAATGACAAGACAAGGGGGAATGGCTTCAAGCTGAAAGAGAGCAGGTTTAGATTGGATATTAGGGAGAAATTGTTCACTGTGAGGCTCTGGCACAGAGTTTACTGTGAGAAGCTGTGTTCCCATCCCTGGCAGTGCTCAGGGCCAGGCTGGATGGGGCTCTGAGCAGCCTGGGATAGTGCAAGGTGCCTCTGCCCATGGCAAGGGGGTTGGAACTGGATGATGTTTAAGGTCTCTTTCAACCCTGGCCATTCTATAATTCTGTGGTTGTATGAAAAGTTCACTGTCAGAAATGGTTGTGAATACACAGCCTGATTTGATTAAATGAAATCTATTTTCATGGGAGAAATTTGCAATGTGTACTGGCAAAGAAGCACAGCAAACAAGTTTTGTTGAAGCTGAAAGAGGTGCTGGAGTTGGCTTGGGAGGAACACAGATACTTCTGGAGAGTGAAATCTAAAACTAAACCCCCATAAGAAGAGACCATAACCAGTTTATTGTTAGCTGAGTGAAAACAGAATTCTGAAAAGAGTGTGAGGCAGCAGGAGAGTTAGTGCACGGGTAAAGGACTGCAACAGGGTTTAAATTTTACAAGAAGCAATTGATGGAATAAAGACAGTATTCAAAAATATATAAAATCCATGGGGGTCAAATAGCAAAACATCATTAATTTTAAAATAAAATAAATTTGAGACATACTTGAAGGTTGAAAATAAAATGGATTTAGTGGAACTATTAAAGGCAAGATCCAAATCCCACTGAAGTCAGTGGAAAGACAATCACCAACTCCTCACTGTTGGAGCAGGACCAAAGAGAACAACAAAGAATGACTGAAAAAGTATCAAGAAAATCTCAGTGGTTTCTTCACATCTGTGTTTGATAACAAAGAACTCTGGTGACATTCATGAAGGATGTGTTTCTGGGTACTAATGAGGACAGAGTGAAGGAATCTGTGAAGTAACCAAGTACAGGAATAAAATAAAGACAGATAAAGAGTAATGGATTATACCCACAGATGAAGCCCAGCATTTTTTGAGTTCATCTGTGAACTATACAATTTTTCCTGCCATGTTGAGGGAAGTTTTAGAAATTGGTACTCTAGAGCATTTCTGGGTACATTTGGCACCAAATAATTGAATGTCAGTTGCTAAAAATCAAATAGAAGGCTAATATTTAGAATTATTTTCTCTTTTTACAGGGATTTTATATATTTTGGCCAAATATTAGTGAATGAAATTGACATTTTTGGTTATTTCTTCCAAAAATACTCATCACAAAAAAAATAAAAAAAGTCATGACATGATTTGCCATGAGACAGAGCATTTGGACTGAAGGTCTGGACTCTCCTTTCTGGTTACTTTTATAAACAAAAACAAAAAAAAAAAGGCTATACCAACAATAAGCAAACTAAAATATTTCTGAATATGAAATACCACGTGTATTGGAGACAGAGCACACTCACTGGATTTAAATGTCATTATCAGTAGGAGCCCAGGCATGCCTGAACACAACACTCAGTATCTCTGGGTATGAGCATGCCCACTGGCAATCCATGGTTCCTGTCTCAACACATCCTTAGGAATTGCAATGAATTGGAGGAGTATCATTTTTAAGGCTATCACTTTAATCCTTCTTTCTTGTATGTGTTGTTCCCACAGGACACTGTCACAGCTGAGTGCAGAAATCTGGGCTGGTGAATTATTGGGGGTTAAACTGCAAGTTGCTAAGCCATGCCTGTTCCAGCTGTAGAACTTGGGAAAGACAGGACAGACACCAGAGGAGCTGCATATGTTGGGAAGAAATAAAGTGGCATCTGCAAAGTCAGATGCTGAGGCTATTTAGGAAAAAACCTTCAGTATGTTCTTCCTTTGGGTAAAGCAGATAAAACCAGACCATGCAGAGATATAAACATGCAGGGATATGAACATGCAGAGCTACTCCACCAGCCCAAACTGGCTGCAATTCTTCCATCAGTCAGCCTCTGTGAAATCTGCTCTAATCTCATGACCCAGCTGTGAACTGTTCCCTTAAAAAGCAGTTCCTCTGGGTATTTGGTTTCTGATTATCCAAGACAGCAGATGCAAAGAGAAGACCTGCAACACATTTCAGGTGCTATTGAAATGCAAATACATATAAGGTATATTCTTCTTACTTCTCCCAGAGACACATATTTCAAGCAGTTTCATTTGCAATGCAAATTTATTACAGGAAAACATTGTTCTTTACAGTTAGAAAGAGGTAACTTACTCTTAAAGGTCTACAGACTTCATCCTGATTTCTGCCCACCAAGAACCAGGAAGACTTTAGACCTCTGTGGTTGCACAGATAGGATTGCAAAAATGCCCTGCAGTACAAGCTCCTGCACTTCAGTCTGAGCTGCTTTAAATGTCAAAAAAGATGCAGCCTCTGGCTCACCATCGTTTCCTCTGGGAGACAAGTTCTGTTATGTCAGAGCTTTTCTCCCTGTTCTGTGATACACAGCCCCTACTGATATTTGATGATATAAACCACAACAGATGGCTGGCAGGGCATTGTGGTAAGTTAATAGCAACTCTTGTAGGCATTTAGAAGCACGAAAAACCTTGGAAGAATCCTCTAGTGTGGACTGAAACTAAAGCAAAGGGGAACCACAGAGATAACATTAGAAATATTTCTGTCCTACTTGAAATGTAGGACCTGTCACTGGTACCAAAAAACTAAGAAATATTTTATTAATAAACTGAGCCAAGGAAAACCTCCCCCTAGACATAAACTTTTGGTTTGCTTTCACAAAAAAACTCACAGAAACAAAACCAACCTCTCTACCTACAACATTTTGTATATGCTGCTCTTTCAAGAAAGCAGGTGATGGTGTTTCAGTGTCACATGTCCCATCTGCAGACTCCTGGGGGAACTCCCAGTCTGGGATTCCAACAGGGAGCACCAGTGGCCATTGGCAACGAGCTGCCTGTGCCCATTTGGCAGGTGCCAGGTACAGGTGTGGGGCTGGATGTTCTGAAGAGGCACCTCACTCAATCTGACCCCCAGACAAAAGCTTCCAACTCCTGTGCTCTCTAGAGGTGAGGTTCAATGTCTGCAATGCTCCTGTTAAACTCTGACATGAACCTCTGCAAGGTATTCAAGTGTTCCACTCCCCCTGCCTGCAGCAGCATTTAAATCCCTCTCTGTGCCTGCCTGACAAGAACAGCTTGAATAACTCAAAACCCAACACCAAGCACTGCTCTCTCCTATCTTCCCAGCCATTCCAAAATCTTTTCACTTTCTTTAGACTACCAAAAATCAAGCCCAGCTTTGGGAAGCCCCTTGCCCTTGGCTGCTGAGGTTCCCTGGCTGTGATGGATGAGGTGCCCTGGCCCAGCCTGCTGCTTCTGTGAGGTTTTAATGAACAGACATTATGGCTCATTATTATAAATAAGTCACTTAGAGGACTGGTAGGCACACACACTGGGGTAACATTCCTATCAGTTTGATTTTTCCTCCAATTATGGCCTCTGGGTGAATTGACAGCTCCCAGCAATGGGGTGGGGACTGGCTTGGCCAAGCAGCCTCTCCAAGGGGGCAGCTCTCCTCCACACAGGCTTGGCATACAAAAAGGGATGGGCTAAACTCAAGCACATGGAAGTTTAAAAAAACCCAAACACTTCAATACTTCAGTACTTTCAAAATCTCTCGGGGTTTATAAAAGGAAATATGAAATGCTTGTCTATATTTAGGTTACTTCTACTGGGCTGTATTTACATTGCAAATCTATCACCTCTCTTTTTTCCCCCCTAGTCCTGTCCATTCAAGCCAAAGGCCTTTCATTTTTTCCTTTATAGACTTAAAAGAACTGTTTTGGTGTCTGGCATAGTGTTCTGGCACTTCATCCTACCTTAAAATTTTGGTAGGGAAGCTGGAAGGATTTCCAGGTAAAAAAAGCAAGAAAGGTCCTTTCTACAAAAATCTCCTTTTAAATTTAAAATTTCAGAAATCCAGCAAAGCTTTTATCAGATGGGTTTAGACCCCAGGTCCACACCAAATGCTGGAGGACCACAGGGTCTGAATCTTCTCCTTGGAGCCTTTTCTTTCCCAAATTACCAGCTGGGCTAGAAGAATGTACCAGGGATGAAGGGGTAAAGCTGGTGTGCATGTATACTTCAAGAGAGATTTCCTCCCTTTTTGTGCCTGCTGAACCCAAAAATCTAGGTCATGGAGGAACACCAAAATCTAATAGCAAACTGAGTTGGCAAGGGAATCTAGAAATGACCACATCAGGGAGAAAAAGATGTGACATTAACACACTTACCAGTTGGGTTTATGATCTTCCTGTTCCTGGGGACCCCAAGGTACACAAAATACTTGTTTTGGAAGAGATTTGAAACATGGATGGATCAGTAAGCACACAGTACTTAATATAAAGGACATTATAGTGCTTTTCCAAAATATGCCTGAATTTTTATATGCTCAGCTTTGAGGCCTCTTTTAAGCAGCTGAATTAAACAGGAGTTTTGCCAGTGACATCTGACTGACTGGGGCTTGACCATAGCTTTGTCACACATTATTAAAGTCCAGGTTTCTAAAATATGGTTTCTTGTGCCTTTCAACATCCAGGTAGCCTAAAGAAATTCCCTTGTACTGTCACTCTATTTCTTTTTGCCACTGACTTCTAAGAATTTCCTGTTTTTCTAAAAAAGTTTTGCAGAATATGCACTGAGTATCTCTGCATCTTCCTAGAGCTCTGAGTGCCAAATCTACAGGGAAGTCTAAAACCAGCCAGGACTCCACGAGAGTTACACACCAGCTGGGAAGTTTCTTTGTGTCTTGCTATTGCCAAATGTAGGTGCAGTGCTACAAAATATTTAGTTTCTTTCATTTTTTATATTCATCTAATAGATGCCAGCACCCATTTACTCTTAATCTAAAAATAAAACTCATTCACACACAACAAAAGTAGTCTTCACTATTATAATGTAAATGTAAATATGAAAAATGTAAATGTAAAATTTGTAAATGTATGCCTGTAGATGTAAAATATGTAAAATGCCTTTGCCTTCAGAAACTGAGCTGTTGATGAATGTAGTGGTGAAGTTTTAAAGCTAGATTTAAAAGAATGAACAGCAGCAAGCATTTACTTTACTTTACTTTAGTTTCAGCAAGGAAAGTGGTGTTTTCCTGGTTGCACAGACAGGCAAAATGAAGAAAATGAAGAAAATCCTCCTAGAGAGTCAAGACATGCTTGGCACACTGCATAGCAGGGCTCTTCCATAAGAAGATAAAACAATACTAAAGTACAGAATACTGTTAATTTTTTTTCCATTTTAAATAAGAAAGTGAGCTGTGTCAAGCTAGGATACTGGTGAAAAAAAAAAAAGAATTTTTTTCAATAACATGCAAAAATCATTCAGGTAAATTAAAAATCCTTCAGCACTAAGGATTATTCTGCTCAGAGGAGCTGTGAGCTGAGGGAGCCTCTCTGGAACAAACCTGAAGCTGGATTTAACAGAAACACAACCTCTGCATGTGGTAGGTAGGGCCAGCCTGAGTTCCTTGAGTGGTCTCTTTGATGTTGCTAATTTTATGCTGTATCTCAGAATTCAGAATCAAATGGTGGCCAGTTGGCTCTTTGATGAGGTATTATTCATAAGCAAACAGGGAGGCTGCATGTGGCTGAGGTTAAACACACCAAAACAACTGCTCTGCTTTCTAATTTGAGCAGCACAGCAATTACTTCTCTCTGACCTACCTGGAAACCAAACAGAAGGGTTCATCCCTTCCTTTTATTGACCAGACAAGTTTAGTCACACATTTTACTTATCCTATCATCACCACCTAATTGCTAACAAATCTTCAAAATTAGCCTGGTACTCTGACAGGCTTAATGTGGAAATGTTAACAAAAAAAAAAACATTAAAGAGTTGCTGTGGTCATCCAAGCTAAATGAAACATAACCTCACTTTAGGGTCTTCGTATTCCCTTAATGTTAATGCAAAATTGCTTTTCAAAACAAGATTTTATTCAATTGACAGCTCTATTTTTTGAGTGCAGGATGAGCATGAACAATCCAGGGGGCAGGTGATCCTGCACTGGGAACCTGCTCTAGGGGCTCGTAATTATTTGCTGCAGGATGCCAAAGAAACTACAGGCTCTGCAATTCACTTATTCCAGAGCCCTAAAAAAATCACATTTTCTAAGGAAAGGCAACACTGTGAAAACTAGTGGCTGATATGGAAGGCAAAGAGAGCAGAAATCAAAGAACCAAAGCATACCCTTGGGTGAGAAGATCACAACAAGCCCTACCCTCATTCACTGGTGACATCTGGGTCAGTCAACCCTTAATACCTCTGGTCTTTGCTCTTGCTGTTGTGATAAATCCTGAGCCCATTATTGTGAATGGTTTTGTGACTGACAGACTCCCATGGATAAGGTGCTCACAAAAAAACTGTATTTATTTCTGAGAATGCACTGCCCACAGGCACATCTATAGGTTTTGGCCCACTCTGCAGCACTTGCTGCTAAATGCACAAAACATGTCAGCTTAATTCAGCTTCTAGCATGCACATTTCTTGTCTGTTCCTGAAGTGAACAGTGCTGATGTCAAGAAATGCAACTCTGATGTGCCAAGCACGGAGCTTGAAAAGAACTCAGAGACACTGAGGAACCTCCTCTTGCACTCTTCTCTCAGAAAGAAGGCTGACATTTTTTCTAGCATTCCCACTCACTACTCTCTTCAAGTTTGAAACCTTCTACAAGCAGCATCACTGCAGAAAGGGAGCAGCAGACAGCCCAGATGTGCCACAGGGGCTCCAGGGTGTTGGCTCTGGGGCTGGTGTGACCCCTTTGAACCTCAGTTAGTCAGAAAACAGAGTTCTCTCCACTGCAACCTGCCCAGGCTTGCCCAAAGTGGGTGAGTGCCTCTGCTGAGTGCCAGGGAAGGGTGAGCAGTGTCTCATTTAAAACTCAGAGGTGGCACTTCCAGTGCAGAGCACAGATCCCACACTGCCCCTGAGGTGGTGTGCACATCCCTGTCTCTCATGCACACTCTGCTCTCAGAGCCATTAGCAAAGCAAGCCCTTCAGAATTTGGAAATCCAGGCCCTAATGCACAGAATGACAGTTATTGCCTATTTCTGACTGTATTTTCTGCCATTTTATGACTTGCTTCCAGCCCAGCAGTACCTGTGTTAAAATCCTGCTCACCCCAGAATTCACACACTGTGGGGTGGATATTGTCCACAGGTAAAACACTCACTGCTGCAGAGTGTCTCAGTGCTGTAACAGTGAACTGTGTTACCATCTGAACAATTGCTGATGCACATATCCGATTTTCCTGGCATTAAGTAAATTTAAGCGTTCTGGGCACAGCATCAACATTCTGGAAATTTTCTTATACTTTGACTTTCTTAAGGACAAAAGTAGAAGAATACAGAAAGTGTTTCATGGATAGAGTCTCTTTGGATCCAGTTCTGTAGGTTCAGGTGGTATTAACACAATTAATAAAACAGGAAACTTTTTCATATCGGTACATCAGTACTTTTCTTTTTGTAGTTTTATTTTCATCCTGCGTCAGACAAAAATTTACTGCAATTCTGAAATGCTGGAAATATTTTCAGAAGATGTGATTAAACAGAAAAAAAACCCAACCCAAACAGAAAATAAAATCCCTGGAAAGATAAATAAGACAGCATTCCTCATGCTTGGCTGTCCTGGGTTAATGATTGGACTTGATGATATTAAAGGTCTTTTCCAACCCTAAATGGTCCTGTGGTTCTACGAAGCAAAAACCTTGTTTACCTAGACATGCAGAGCTGAAGCTTTACAACCAAGGGAATGTCTGCATCTTTTAAAGCCTCTCTTATAAACATCCTTTTCTAATACTGTCAAAACACAAAACAGACTCCAATTTCTAAATTAACTTGTCAGCGTTTGTGAGATGCTAAGCTAAGGAGAAAAACACAGAAGCTGTATGTGGCCACATACACAGATTTTGTGTATTCATGATGTTTTCTTTTGCTATGTTGACAACCCCAGTCCTTCACTCCTAGTAACCACAAGAGAGATACACCTGTAGCAACTCAGTGCCTGGAAATCAAGCCTTTAAAAATCAACTTCAATTAACGTGTCTCCCTGTCACCTGATGTACCTCGGAGGCGAAAAAAGTGGATATGAAAGTGTGTTTGTTTTCCTTTGCCATGCCTTGCAATAAGAAATTTCATTCAATATTTATCTAAGGATTTCAGTAGTAAGTAGAGAGTTTGTGGCAATCCAGTGAATGTTTTCACAGCGCTGTTGTTACTGCAGTTGTAAAGTTTCACTTATGATTGAATGTTCAGGGCTGGTAAAACCCTGTGTCTCTTTACTGCTCACAGATGTGTCAGAAAAAAATTTACTAAATGCCTGTTTTTTATTACTGCTCTGCTGATCCTTTTTCTGTGGACATTCCAAAATGCAAGTTAAATCCAATGGTGAATGTATCTTCCAGATATTCACATTAAAGAGCGTAATTCATGTAACATAAAACATACTACCATAACAAAGCTGCAAGATTTAAAAACAGATTTTCTTGGAAGCAAGATCTAATTTCATCCCTCACAAATGTTCTCAATTCAATTACTGAAATAAATATATATGTGTATATATGGTTTTTATTATATTTACTTTATAAAAATATATGCAGGTAAATGTAGCTTTCTGCAAAAGGTACCCATCAGTTCTGCCAGCTGGATGCAGATGTAGATACCTGAAGGAGTGTGCTACAAATTTTGCACAGACATTGAAGCCTATTTTGGCATTTTGTTCTTTTATTTAATCTGACTCATCTACGTAGCAACTCCTGGTATTTCTCAGTATCACAGCTCAATCTCAGGATGCCTCATGCACCCAGCACAAACAAGCCTTGGGTTGTACCAAGCTGCCAGGAATTCCCTGGGAGTCAAAAGGTCAAACACACACTGCCTGTTCAAGGTCCTATTTTCATAAACATTGGTGGCCAATGAACACTGTGGATTTCTTGTCCTCTTTTGGGCTGATGACACACCTTGTGGGATAATTTGTTTTAGAAGGATACCAGAGGCTGCCATCCCATCCTGAAGGGTTCTAGAGTCTACTTCACCAGTGACACACATTGGGTCACATATATTGGGGTTTTTTAAATCCCCTTACAACTTTTGTGGACAATTACACAGAACAGATACATCTGGATACATATTTTTCCTGCAAACAGCTTAGGCAGGAAAGAAAAGCAGTTTTCTGACAATCAGAGAGAAGAAATGATTAGCACCTTGCAAGACCAATTAACTTAATGCACCACATTCCTCTATTACACAAATGCTGGTAGAAAAATGGTTTTAACAGTCAGCACAAGTCCTTGGGCTCTTAATTTTTTATATCCTTGAGATGATGTAACTGCACAAAAAAACTGCAATGTGTTCCATCTAATTAAGTACATGTAAGACTGAAACTAAAACAATGCCAGTGCCTCCACTCAGACCAGAAAACATGTTAGCTGTACCACAGAGCAATGCTACAACCAACATCTTGATTTTATAACTTGACTCTGCTTTTGTGAAGGCACAGCCAGCTATTTACATTACTGAAATGGATTTTCCTGTGATGTATGACTAACAAACACTGACGCTCAAGCACCTGCAAAAGAAATGTCTCTGCTTTGTAGTCTCTGCCATGAACATTTCACCTTCTATCATCTGAAATGATCTCAAATTCTTCTCATCAAAGTATATGTTACTGAGGCAAGGAGCCTACTTTAGTACTTTAAACACATGTTGTAACATCCACTCTATTTAATCTTCCTGCCTTCTCCCTCTGAAAAGGATGCTGTCATGCATGAATTTGCTGTTCCTCTACGCAACTCCTGCCACAAAGCCAGCCGTGCCTTCCACTCCAGCTTTGGCCTTTGTTGTGGTTCACTGTCTTTTAAAATCATCTCTTCAGCTGCACTGGAATTAGCCATCATCCATCATGCTGCAAACCCAAATAAGAGATTTAATGAAAACGAAGTCTAATTTTACAGACTCTGCCCCAGTGGCAACAGATCCGTTTTCTGCTGGTGCTGCTGCCAAGCACAGGGCAGTGCAGATCCTCACATCTGCTGAGGTGCCAGAAGGGCACAGAAGTAAAGCAGCACCTCCCTCCAACTCTCACAAAGACATTCTGGTTTGGGGTTATGGGAAGAAAGTAATGCTAGCTATACTGAGGCAAACACCATTTTTATAATGACAGCATAAGACAGAGCTGTCTTATCATATTGAGTCTGTGCTGGAGTACCTGCTCCTTCCACAGTGCACTTACTGTCCTACAACAAAACCAGTTGTGAAATCCATCAACTGCTACGAGATGAGATCCACCATGCACAAAAAAAGTGCTGCAGCAGTTCAGTATTAACTGGTTTTGACACAAATTACATGTGGCATGCACCATCTGGCTTAAAAAAAAAAAAAAAAAAAAAGCAGACAAGGCAAGGAATAAGCAGGGAGTCCACTGCCTCTCATGACTGAGTAGGATCAGAGAAAAGCAAGCTTGAGCAGCAGATATTTGCTGCAGGTAATGGCATCAGGGTATAAAAAATGGCAGCTGTCAGAGAGATCCTGAACTTATTTCAAAAGGCTCAGAAACAGAAGGACCTCTGCTAATTAAATATTCTATAAAGCAAAGAAAATGTACAGGACAAATAATAAATCACACAGCTCCTTAGAAGTGATTGCACTTTGAAAAAAAAAAAAAAACCAGCACCAAAACCCAGTGATTTTTATGTAAGGAAAAATATTTCAAAGTGTGTCTTCTGTGCAAAGCCATATGCAGAAAGTGTTTCTGTGTCATGTAAACTTCATAGAGTTCTTCTGTTCTCTGCTCTGTGCCTCTGGGACCCTGTCTGGCACCATTTGACCTCCAAGGAGCTTTAATGAAAAGCACATCAAGCCCAAGTGAGGGACTTTTTGATGTTAGCACTGCATATCAGCAAAGAAACCAATACTTTCCAAGTGGTGTTGCACCTCCTACAGCAAAAGCAGCTTGTCCCCAAGACAGGAGTGCAAGGGTCTGAAAAGGCAGCAATCTAACTCCTGCAGCTCTCACACCTGCACAGAAATGGTCACCAAAAGAGACTGTCCTTGCATTTATCCTGCAGGCAAAATACACACCAGTGTCACACCTGAATAAAAACTCCTTGCTGAATGAGTAAAATAGACACTGCCAGGATGCTATTTCTGGGTTGGCAGGACATTGCACAATGAGCACCTGGAGCAGCAGTGCTGCTGGAAAAAGCAGTTCTGATGATCAGCTCCCCCCATCATCTTAGCTCACGCTCTTTAGCTGAAATAAATTCACCTTAATGCACCTAAAGCAGCCCTAGAGCACACAAATCCCCAGGCACAGAAATGCACAGGGTCAACAGGATGGGCTGGCAGAATGAAGATGTGCCTTGCTAACTGAAATTAAATAAGGCAGCAGCTCCCCTGCACATGCCAGCACACACTTAGCTGATTTCTGACATTCTAAATGGCACTTAAGCTGCAGTCAGAGTTGCCTGGTCAACAGAATTTTGGACTGATCCCTCAAATGAAACTTAAGTGCTTTAGCAAAAATGTCCTTTTGCAAAGTAAATGAAATATGCATTGCAAAATGGGATTTCATGATTATTTTTTTCTGATGGGAAAAGTACCATACTAAAACTTCCTGGCACAAAATTCTCAAATGACTTTAGGAAAAAAAAAAAAAAAAAAAAAAAACTTAAAATCTGAAAAAATGTACTGAAATGTTTAAAATCAGTCACCAGTTCCCCTCAGAGCTGAATACAAGCACTGATATTTACTGGCTTTATAGGTGCTACTGTCCTGAAGTGTAACATTGCCTAACTTGCTACTTGTGATCCCACTTCTGATCTGAGAAGCAAGGTCACGATCCTACAACCTTAAAGTTAATTGCCAGTTTTTCTCCACACTTTGATGTGAGCTGAAGTAGGGCTCAAAGCAATCATGGATATACTTAAGCTCCTTTAAATCAAAGTGACTCTGGGAGAAGCAGTGCCCTTGGAAACAGCCTGTAAAAATGGAAATTCTCCCTTCCTGAAGCTACTCCCATCCTCTGCATATCTGGAGATTTTGTCAGCAGTTAGTAAATTAGCTGTACTTTTTCCTCCCATCTTTCTCTTTTGACTCTAAGACAGCTATAAAAGATCAGGGGTTGAGCTGAAAATGTTCATGTAATACTACTCAGTGAGAAATACTGAGCATCATAGCTCCTACTCAGTATGTATTTAACAAACCTATTTTTGATGGACAAGGAATTACTACATTTACAAAAAAAACCCCAACTCATTATCCAGAGAACAGATGGGAGAAATGCCAGCTTACATAGGAGCACACAGATGAGTGCCTTCATTGGAAAACCACAGAAAGAGATGTCATGGTTGGCTTAGGAAGAAGTGACAGATATCAGGATAATCACATTAAATGCAGAGTTTCCCATTTCAGAGCTGTAATTATTATTGTTTTCCATTTTCAGCATTTCAAGCTGAAGGAACTGCATATTGTTAGAAAACAGGGATTTCATTTTAAATTAAAGACTTTCAGTGCTCAAACATAAAGTTCACAATAATTTGGCTCATGGGGTTTTCTCCCCATTAATGCACATAACCAAAAGACTTAATTCTACAACATTTCCATGAATTTGATGCACCTGGGCTGGGACAACCTCAATGTAAGAACCTCGAGCTCAACTACAGGCTGGGCAGAGAAGGGATGAAGACAAGCTGTGGAGATAAAGGCTGTTTGTGGATGAAAAGTGCAATATGACCCAGCAGTGCAGGCTTCCAGCCCAGAATGCCAGCTATATATTATGTACCCAAAGAATTGCAGCCAGCAGGTCAGGGGAGGTGATTCTGCCCCTCTGCTCTGGAGCCTCCAACACAAAAATGATGTGGACCTGTGGGAGCAGATCCAGAGGGAAGACACTGGGTTGATCAGAGCACCTCCCCTGTGAAGACAGGCTGGGGTTGTTCAGCCTGGAGAAGAAAAGGCTCCAGCAAGACCTTACAGCACCATCCTGCTGTCTAAAACTCATCTTTCTCTAAAGCTTACACACCCCAAAGAGTGACTTCCTTACTTTGGTAATGGATTTCTTTTTAAGTAGAACATCACAATTATTTTCATCATGAGTGATCTGGTCCTAAGGCTAAAATGTGACAAATCTTTTTTCATTACATAAAATAAGAGAAAAATTACACGTGGATGTACCTTGTAGACACTTCAGAATCACTTCCAATTTAATCAGACTCCATTCTCATCGACTTGCATTGCCATGTGAGACTTATCAGTGACTTCCCAAATCCTATACATACTGTGCTGATTGGTGAGTAAAGGACTGGAAGGAAATCTCATGAGTCCTGCATAAATGAATGGGGCACAGGAGACTGCTGCTTTTCACCAGTCAACACCATAAGATGGAACTGACTGGCACAAAAAGTGAAGTTATTCAGCCCTGACTTCATTGCAGTGACCTGATCTTTGGGAATCTGAAGTTTTTGTCCTGGCAAATTGTCTGGTCCTTATCACCAGAGATAAGAAAGTTAAAAATTTCTAGACATACATGGATTTTTGGCCATGTGGTTAGGGTCCTCTGCTGTCACACACTAAGCAGGATTTATACATACAAGGACAAAAGGCCATGGTAGTTGTGATTTCACTCTCCTTGCTAATGCTGGGAGCTTTTTGAAAGCAGTAAAGTCAGAGTTGTTTTTAAAGTTAGGAAAAAAAAAAGAAAGAAACCTAAATACAAATGAGGACCTTTGTTCAACAAGCTACTCGAGCAGAACTTAAATCTAAAGGAAAATACTTCCCACTGAAGTGGACAGGAACCATTTATACTTACACATGGCACATACTTAAGTACCTTGATGAATTAAAGCCAAGCATGCATCATTAAAATTGGGAATAGTCTCTTTCAAACAATTTTTTAAAAAAATTAATAAATAAACTTTAAATGTACTACACCTACTAATTTTAAACTTAAATGTACTACACCTGTTGGAGAAAGCAACCTGCTGCAGGGAAGGTCAGTGGAGTCTGGTGGGTTAAAGCAGCCTAAATTAACAGATGTGTAGCATTCAGATAAAGGTTAAAGATGAAAATCTCATGGGTTCTACATTTGCATAGTTTTTATCAGGATTTTTGCCCAAGAAGTTAACAGCAATAAGAAAGAGATGAAGGACAAATTATTTCTAAGCCAAGGCAGGGCAGAGTTTCTTTAATTCCTGGGTAGAAAGAGGGTATCAAGAAGGACACTACAGGAAATCAACATTTTATTGCAAATTCTGCTAAATGCAGATCAAAGGCCTTTTTTTCCTTCAATTTGGAAAAGTCATGTCTTTCAAACAGAGCAGAAGCTCTGTTTTCAGATGAAAAATAATAATTGCATCACAGTTATTGCATATGTGAATTCAGAGCTGCTTCTCTAATACCATTAGATGTGCTCTATTGAGACAAGCTGTATCACTGCAGAGCCAGAATTCCTTACCTCTTTCCCTCCCAGGGAACTCCTCCTAGCAAGGCAACTGCAACATAGGCTCAATATAATTAATTTCATTCAATCCCAGGGCTGTTCTGACTAGAACAGTTTTGATATCTGCACAGACACTAAATTTGCAAGCAGAGACGTAGGCAGATACATTACTGCTGAATAAACATCACTCGAGTGCAAAGAAAAACAAGATGAATTCTAGAACTGGGCCAGAATTCCCTGCTATAAATACATACATTAAGTGTGTGTATATCTAAGAAACTGCTGACACAGCACTGTGGAAAGCACTGCTAGAGGGCTTTCTGCTGCTGCCAACAATGTCATCATAAATCAGAGGGATTCTCAGGAGCAGCTCTGTGGTTAACCTGTGTGAGGATACTGAACAACAGCCCATTGTTGCCAGAGAAGGACTCCTTGACACTGCTTGGCATCCCCTCACACACTTAGTGAACCAGGCTTTATACCTATTTTTTGCTTAGCTTAAGTAGAGAACAAAAAAAAAAAAAAAAAAAGTAATTGGTATTCCATAAAAATCACAACCAAACAGGCACCAGTCAATATCAGGAAAACCCAGTGCTCTCTCCCTGATGCTGAGTGCTGGCCCAGCCCATTTGTTTAAAGACAAATATTTGAACAGCTTTGTATCAGATGTACCTTTAGAAAACCAGAAACTGAGAGTGAAAAGAGCACAAGAAATGCTTACTTCTGGAAAAGTTTCATTGCAAGAACCACCATCTACGGAGATCCCTGCAAAAATCCAGCTCACAGTGGAGCAGCTTGTAACATGAGCAAAAGCAGAAAATTGCCAGGACCTCACAGAGACACAACTGCTGCTCCCCACTGCCCAGGGCAGCAGCATTGGGTTCACCCCACCTTCTCTGCAGAAGCTGCCCTGAGGATAAATCAGGAAAGGGATGTTTGTGCTATGGTTCAACATGCCTAAGAGCACATGAAATTAATTCAGGCCTCAGCCTCATGGTTTCACCAAAAACAAGGTCCCACAAATACTCCAGAAATACTGGGGCTTTCATGTTTTCTAAATAAATCACCATTGCTTTGGTAGAAGTAGGATGCTCAGGTACAGTTTTCTTAAGTTTGTTTATAATGTTTCTCAACACGAAGTTTTCCAGTGTATCAAAGTGGCACTTGAAGGATGGATGTACACACATCAAGACAATTTGCAAACTTCCCTAAACCATGTGGAAAGGTAGTCAAAATCAGATGCCTCACATTTTCTTTTCTTCTTGATGGAATTTATCCTATAAATTACTGCAAAAGCAAAGAATCAAATAGCACACTACTGCAAAGGCAAGAGTGCACCAAGAGATAAATGAGCAAAGCAAACAAGTGATGCATTTCCCAGCTGATTTGATGACATCAGGAAAAAGAGATTATAAAAACACAGAGCTTCACTACTGCATCTCTCATAATGCTGTCAAGTCTGCTGTTACTCGAACTCAGGATTTCTAGGAGTGTTTCTTTTCTTCCTGTCTTTTTTATCTGCCTGAAAGAGTAATGCCTGAATATGATTTAGTAATTGTATAGTGACACCTTCAGTGTCAGGAAGAGTGGAGCAATGTGAACCCTCTGTCTGCAGGAATGGCTGTTTCAGATCCCTAATGCTCAAACTCGAGGTGCCTTGGTGCATTTGCTCTCAGAACAGCAGAGCACCAAGGAATTTTGTGTGAGATACCATTCACCATGGGAATGCATGTGAACAGCCAAAGCACACAGGACTCACTGGGAAGGAAATGAAGACATGAGTAGCTCTCTCCTCCTCTGATTTCCCAAGAGCCAGAGAACTTCATAAAGATTATCAGATTTGTAGGAATTTTTTTTTTGCTGTTAAGTATTTTCTGAAGTTTTGTTTTGTTTTCTCAAGGGTGGTTATTTTGGCCCTCTGAGGGTTTTATGAATTTTGCCTGCTCAACACTGTCTTGAGACAACTCACTGCTGGGATCTTAAAGACCCCAAACTGATTTCATTGTTGAAAGAGCCATTCACCCTGCAGCCTTCATGTACCTTGCCTGGTTACCTTGTGACCGAGCACAGATCTCTCTTTATACAGGAAACTTGAGACTCCATGGCCCTGTTCCAGGGGCTAAACAAAAAGAGGTTGTAAACTTTAACCAATCTGCCTCCCTACAACTAGCTAGAGAGACTAATTTTCTGAAATCAAATCCTCTTGCCTGGAAACAAAACACACCTCTGGAACAGCTTTGGGTCTACTGACTACCATGAACCAAACCCAAGCTATCCTCCTCTTCTTGCCTCTGGAAACCAAGGTTGACTTCAGAAAGCCTTTGACAGAAGCAAACTTGAATGCCGAGGGAAAGCATCAGCAGTCACAGGAAAGAGACAAATCAAGGTGAAAAGGAAGAGAAAAAACGGGTGTAACATACCATGATAACATTCCTATGGTAGGGAAAAGCCCTTTCCTCAGTGTTGAGAAATAAAAAATCACTGAGGAAATAGGGGCACTTCTGATCACAGCAATTTTTCAATATTGTGTTGGTTGCTGATGCACAGGAAATAGAGATAGCAAAAAAAAAATCCATGCACAGAAAGTTCTCCTTTGTAATATTCCAATGCTACGGTGATGGATCTCTAGCAGAAACATTGTCAACAACAGCTCATTCATTCTCTTTTTTTTATTTTGTATTCAGGAGTTGTTCTTCCTCAACCTCATCCCTGATAGCACAGGTAGGTAGCATTTACCAATTTCATACAATGAACAGAAAACAGGAACAGAAAGATCCCTCTTGATTACTCTGCAGTTGAAGTTGGATGTTCTGTTTTTATTTGAATGGAGCCCCATCCATGCTTATCCATTTCATGCTATTATCATGAGGTTAATTACACCATTATCCTAAATTACAGATTGTTTGAGAACCTCGTTGAACTCTACTCTTCCTGTTTTCACAGAGATTAGCAAGGGCAGGTTTAGCTCTTCAGGTGCTCAGTGTCCTCTCTGAAAAGCAGCTGCCTCTTCAGCCCTGTACAGGCAACATGGCATCAAATTCCTTCCCAGAGCAGAGGGAGGAGCTGACTTTTCAGTGATGCTGAGCCCCCACAGTGTCTGCCACCACCTTTAAAAATCAGGCTGTTGGGACATGAAGTGGGGAGTAACAGAACTGGATCCTCCTGTCTTACTTTTACTTCCTTGAATAGCACAAAAAATGGAAATGAACACAGAATAAACTGTGATCACCAGGCAATTCTCTGACTAAGTCAGCTCATCAGAGCACATGCATGGCTTTTGTAGAAGGTTATAATTTATTTCTCACTGTCCTGAGTAACCCAGTCACTTTAGAATACTTGCAGAGAACCAAAATCATGGTAGAAAAAAATCACTAACAAAGCACCTGGACAGTCTTGCCAAAAAAGCCTCTAAACATTTCCCACAATCACAAAGTCTCTTTTCCCTTTTTTTTTTCTTCCCCCAGTAACTTTCTTTGTCCTTAAAACATCTATGGCTGTTGGAAGGAATATTATCAATCCAAAAACAAAGAATATGTTTGTTGTTGTGTTTTTCTTTTGGGGGGAAAAAAAAAATCTTATATATTCAGTGGAGCTTTTTGATTCTGTGCCCAGATACCAACATTACTAAACATAAGACAAAATTATAGGTACACAGCCTGCCAAAAAAATCAACTCAGCGTGGCTTGCCCAGGCTCTTTGAAAGAAGGCATGCACACTGTGTCACTATTATGATTTAAAATAGCTGGGCCTCCAGAGCCAGCACACTACTGGAGCACAGCTCAAGGTGCCTGCAGATGCCTGGAGCAGCAAGCCAAGTGATTAGCTTCAGCCCTGCCATGAAAGCAGCACTTTGATTGCTGCTCAATGTGTACCTCGCAGCTTGTTTGAGTACAAAACAAACTCGGGAGAAATGAAAGCAAGCTTGGGAGGGGGGAGGAAATAAACCGAGTCTTTTACACGAAACCTCATTATTATTTACTGCAGAGTGCAAATTTCTTGGGTTCAATGGAGAGGGGGATTTTCTCCAGCGAAGGAGAAGGAAATGGCATTTCTCATTGTAAAAGGACTTCTGCTTCTTCTGGGTATAAAATGGGTCACAAAAGCTTACCCTAGCTCAGGGTTTGCCAGAGGCAAGCAGGAGGCTGTATGTACATGCACATGCACCACCCTGCCAGGGAGAGCCCTCCCAAATGCTTCCCATGCTACCTGCTCCCTTCTGCACCACTAAGAATCAGGACAACGCCCACGGAGATTTTGGATGTGCTCTGACACTTCCTCAGACAATTTTTTTTTGAAACTGGAAAGGATTTTTTTTTATTTGTTGGCATCAGTTGCTGGGTATTTTCCCAATGCCCTCCAGCTGCTCTGGTATCCAGGCTGGATTCAAGGTTCAAGTCACAGTGTCCAGTGCACGTGTCACACTCATGTGAGGCTGAAGAGCCCCATTCCATCAGTTATTGCCTGGTAATTGCCAGCTCACCTCAGCAATTTCATCCTTAATTAAATCTCTAATTAAGCCTGTCTCTTACCTTCATACCACCTTCAATTTGTGTTACTTTTCTTAAATAATTTCAAAGAGATAATCTAGCTGTCACTAGATAATCTACCTTGAACTCACGTATACCATATTATTCCAGGAGCTTCCTTGATGCTTTGCTGACTAAAATATTGGTCCAGTTCCTGCACCTTTCCACCCATGTCCTAAAGGAAAGCATTTCTGAGTGTGACCAGTTTGTGCCTACTCCAGAGGCATCCCTTAAGTTATTCAAAATACTCACTTTCCTTGTGAATTAATAGTAGACATTAAGAATTTTTTACTAGAAGCAATGTCAATTTAGAGTTAACCTGCCTGCCTTTTCCAAGGTTATCAATAGCTTCCTCCAGAAGAAACAGTGATCAAAACATCACACAGAATGTTTGAAATAGTACTGTATATGTAGAGATTATATTCTTCTGGATTTACATTTGAGCCAATTTACCTCTAATAACTCATCTTGGTAGCTGGTTTCCTTCTCCCCCACACACACTGCAATCATACTACAAAAATTAATGAATCCACATTTTTCTACAACTGTTTCTGAAGTTCTCTACTGTTTTTTAGAGCTCTCCTAGCTATCTACTAGTAATTTATATAGCAGAGAAATTACCTGTTTCATTACTGCCACATTGACATTGGTTTTATTTTATGTTTAAAAGCCCAGGAATCTGTAATGCACAAATCTTCTGCTCTACTGTTTCATTGTTTGCCATCAATAATATCCAAAATCCCAGCACCATTCTGGAAGTCAGAATAGCCCCATCCACACACATGAAAAGCTCTGAGAGCTTTCAGCCTAGACCAGTACCCTGGGTAAAAAAAAGAAGAGAGCTTTGAAGATGCCTTTTTAAGGTTACAATACAGGTCAAAGCTTGGGGGGAAAAGCAGGGCAGCTGGAGAGAAAAATTAACTTGAATTATTATCAAGTGAGAGCTGGATTAATTATGTTACATTATGATGATTCTGCACTGCAAAGAGGCCATAGATCCTAAAGACTTCAACTCCCTGAGTGCATCTCTGTGTCTCTGAAGACAGAACAATTAATTTTTTCTTAAGTTTTTCTGCTGCACTTATGAAGTTAACCCTTATTTGCTCCACAGTTATTAATCAGCACAAGCCTCTCTAAGGAAGGGTGTGTGGAGGGTACAGATGAGAAACTTCACTGTATCAAAGTCTAGGGCAGTTGTTTTTAGGGCTTTCACAGTATAATTTACACTCCTATAATATGTAGCTCTTTAAATAATATAAATGTAGCAGTCACTGGTGGAGCTAAAGAATTTGCTTGTGTCCTAATTTAATTATACCCTCAGATATGCCATACAGAAATACTGACCTTCTAAAGGCTGTGGCTTTCCTATTCTTACCTCACAGCCCTTCCACTGGCAGTGGAAAAAGAGGAGCCATCAAAATCACTGAGGCACTGACTGCACTTGGTCAATTTTTATTAAAGCAGCCATCTCAGGACTGAATAGGGACAAAAACTGGAGAAAAAAGGAAATTATTTCTTTGGTCTTAGACAAATACTGTGCATCAGTCTGGGCTCTCTTCATTTACCACAACTACTCATGACCATAACACCCACTCCAAACCACCAACAAAAGCAGTTCTCGTTTTGTTGCAGGTCTGGTGTGATGTTCTACAACTGATTTTTTCACTGAAATTGTACAGCCAGTGCACAGAAAGCAAAATGAAGGTGACCTTGTTTGCAGGGATCACTGTCCTTTTCATTCTCAAGTGTAGCACCACTAACTGATAATCCTCCTCCTCCCCTTTCTCTATTCAGAGGAAATTACTTTCCATGGGCTCTTTTCCTAGCTGTCATGAGATTCATAAATTCCTCTGCACAGAGATTCAGAAGGCTGGGATTCAAAACCAGCTCTGTCAACTGCTCTCTTGGAGGAGCTTTTGAATGACCCACTCACTGTGAGCATTGTGCCAAGCCAGCCACAGCCAGAACTGTGCAGCAGAGCCAGCAGCAGCACAAACAGCTGCATGTCTGTGAGCATCCTGCCCACACGTGGATGCAGTGCCACCCAAATGCTGCTGGAGGGATCCCTGGGCCCCAGGTTATCCAAGAGAGCAGCAACTCTGGGCTCCAGCAGAAACTACAGCTCTTTTGCATGAGTGAAAAGGCACTGTGCTCCTCCCCACCTGCTTCTGATACCAAAATTCTGCTGAGAGGTTATGGTGAAATCTCTGTGGGACTGGCTGGTTGACCTCAAGGCTTGGCCAAAATTCCTTTCTGTAACATGGAGCAAACACAGAGGAAGAGGATCTGTGATTATGGCTCAGCCAGCTTCTTTTTGAGGAGAAAAACTTCCCCTTGGCCATTTGCTTTCTAAGGTGTTCTGCTGTAAAACTCTTCTGGTTGAAGCTCTCCAGAAACTTGGGACAGAAGCAGAATAAAGGCTTCCTTCAGTACAATGCACTCACAGACACTGGTGGCACAACTGGAAAGCTTCCAGAGAAAATTCAGCTATGATGAAGCAAGGACCCCATCTCCATTCAGGCTGACATTTTGAATATATTTTCCTCTTGGGGTTTTTGTTTTGATTGCTCATTTGGCAGGATTACCCTCTGTGATGGTCAAGCCAAGTCAGATGTCTCTGCTGCCAGCATTAACTGGAGTGGCAAAACTGATGCTCACACATCCCTCAGCCCCAGGACAGATAAGCTATGACAACCAGAGACAGAGAACAGTCAAAAAAACTGCCCCAAGTGAACAAGAGGAGAATCCTGCCCGAGTGGTGGCTGCATCATGAAATGATAAAGCAGAACAAGGACAGGCAGGGCACAGAGCCAAAGCACACTGGGATTGGCAGACATGCACAAACACAGAGATGTAGATGTAACTCCTATTGTCAACATATATTTTTATAGGGATAATTTTAGAATACTCAACCAGGCTGTACACATTTTCAGTTTGGAACAATCTATTTGTTCACTCTTTTTCTATGACTGGACAAAGGGCAGTATTTATTAGGTGAGGTGTCTGACAAAGCCTTTAGTGCTGTTAATCACACCAGCTTCCTTGATATATTGAGGCTATTAGGACTTAACTAGATAAAGATGCACATGTTACTAAGTAAATCACCTTCTATCTGTCTAATGGAAACCAAGTGTTGATTTAAATGGAGTCATCTGTTTAAAAAAGAGGAAGAAATTGAAATAAACCCAAGATTAACAGATGTCACAGAAGGGTCAATGGCGAGCAATGTTGGATCTAAGGCTTTTAAAATAGAGACTTACATGAATATCTGAACTCACTCAAATATTGCTCTCTGCTTGACTGTGAAAATATAGCATTTTATATAATTTGTTTAGCTTTCAAAACTACATGATAATTATCTCTGTGTATGACAGTTCCTGTGTCATTTAAGCCCTCTCCACCCCTAGGTTCCTGGGCTACAAAATGCTGTTAGTAGATGAATTTTGAGGTGATTTAAAATGCACTGTCTAAAATAGTCCCAGTACATTTACATTGGCTGGCTTGGTGTGGTTTTTGTGTTTATATATGCTATTCTCAAGTACTAGATGGCTTTAGTATTAATGGGATACGATTATGTTGAACCCTGCACTGGCCAATATAACTACTCAAAACTAGAGGGGCATTTAAACACAACAAAAAGGAATGCTGCTTTGTGGTTAAATCTCAGACATGGCTTAAGCTGAATTCCTGGCTCTGCCACAGATGCCACTGTGATACCTCAGGCAAGTCACTTCCTGCACCTTAGCTGTAAAAGAGGGAAACAATATTTTTCTTTCTCCCTTCCCTTCTCTATTTTGTGTGCTTAACCTGTCAGAGCAGGAGCTTTTGTGCCATGATGGAAATCAAAAAGCTGCCCCAGAGGTGCAGCCAAAGGGAGGCAGCTGATCAGTGGTTACACCCATGGCACACAAGGTCAGCCAGAGCCTGCTGGGGCTGCTGAATGGAACCACCAAGTGGAGCAGCACTGAGTTTGGGACAGAAGGAGAGCCTTGGACATGGGTTCACAGCCCTGTGCTCACTGCTGGAACTGTGGGACACTTAACATGCAAATTCTTGTTGTAATCAGATTTGCTCTATAGATTTTTTTAATTGTGCAATTTTTAATTTTCTTGTTGGAAGGTGAATTGTAATTTTGTGACAACCCCAGTGGGTAGGACACAAAAACAGAGATGGATTTGAGGAAACTCTCTTAGTCCTCTTGGTTACCTGAGCTCTGGGAGTGGTAGGGGTATTTTGAACCATGTGCTCATGTTCTACTTTCAATGACTGCCTATTTTCCTTCTTATCTTCCCTTTGACTCCTGCAGCCCTCAGTAGGAGTCAGCCAGCAAAGTCTTCTCCTATTTCTCTTCCTGGACCAGTTTTGGTTTGCTGAGGGTGGGGAGGGGTGGGGGGAACAGGAGGAGCAGATAGGGTGTCAGAAGGTACAGACATTGTGTAAGAAAGGGAGTATACCTCCCTTTTCTCTGAATCTTTTCCAAGAGCTGAATGGATTCCAACCCTGAAAAGACTGCAGCCTGAATAGAGTCCTTTCAGCTCTGTCCACTTTCCCTCCCTGATACTCAACTGCAAATGAAAATAAAGTATTTTAATTTCAGCAAGATAACTCTAAAAACACATCTTTGACAAGGAACAACTTCAACTTTGATGCATCTAATTTCAGAAGTTCATCCTAATGTATCAGACCCAACATTTCCCATTTATGTTGGGCTGTTTTTTGATTGCTCATCTGCAGCACACATATCCCCCACCCCAGAAAAAGCAGAGATGATCTTATGGTCATTTCTCTTCCTTTAACCTATAAGAAAGACAAATAAAAGTTGTCTGTGTAGCATGCTGTGCACATGTGTTGTTCACTTAAACCCTTTTTCTCTGATCAGCTCTACAGGGTATGTAGTCCATACAACTGTTCTGCATTCTCTCTCAGCATATGCACCATGCATTTCCACTCCACATCAAATGTAAACATGCTCTGCACAAGAATGATGGAGGCTACCTTTCAAACCTTGCTTGGGTTTATCTTTGAATGCCAGACAAAACAGTTTTTATGTGGTTTGATAAAAGATGGAGTCATCCCCACTTGCAGACCTTACATCCACTTGCATACCTCCTCAAATATAAACACCACCAGCTCATTCCCCAACCAGCAACTAATCTGAAGATTGTTTAAAAGATTATTAACTGGCAAGGCCTTATTTAATTCCTCCAATTTCCCCCCCTCCCCAAATTCCTAGATTTCATAGGATATATTGCATGTTGGCTAAAATTCCTCTGGGATTTCTGCTGTTAATAAGAAAGCAGACACCTGTGTGGATCACAAGCACACAGCCACTGCCAGTGTTAAGAATCTCATATATGTATGAGTATATATATGAGATAAATCTCTATCTATATCACTTTGTGTTTGTAAAGGTTTACACTCTGTCCTGAGCATTATGCTTCCCAACTGCTGTCTGCATCCACAAGCATCAGAAATTTGCAGTGAAATCTATCAAAACTTACTTAAGCAGGAATTATTGTCTTTAGGAGTAGATTTTTAGTCTTTTTACTCTTCATAAAATCTGTAGAGGAATATCACAGACGACTCATGCAAATGAGTCATTGCTTTTGAGCACTAGCATAGCATGTGTGCTTGCTTGAGCTACCTTCAGCCAGTCTCCCTGAAAATAAAGACCATATTTTGTATTGCTTCACTTCATTTTTCAGTGCTGAGGAACTGTACACTCTCATTTCCAGCAAATATTAGCTGATAAGCTGCAGTACTCTCACTATCTGCAGCTATTTATGCTCAATACTAGATATTTTTTTTTTTTTAATATAATCACATTTACTCTGATCCAAGAGGTGACACTTTGGAAACAGGCCACAAAACACCCCAAGTGCTTGTAACACTGCCCTGCAGGCCAGGTAACTCTACCTGAGCTACTACACCTAGAAACTCTCCTACAGGCTAGAGACAGCACTTAACAGAGTTTAGCCACTTCAAAATTTATGCAAAAATTGACTGGTTTTCATTTGTGCAGAAATAGGATCTCATGATCTTCAAAGAGATAAAATTGGTGCTAGCAAATGGATTCAGGTGAAGGTTGCTCCAAGGACCTTGAGGTCCTCAAGGTCTGGCTCTGCCAACCCTTGGATGCTCTCTGGACAGGAGCAGGGTGCTGCTCACACAACCCCAAAAGCTGGGTTGTTTGTCAGTGTTTTACCATCAATATCTATTCAATTAAATTCAACTAATCCATTTCTATCCAATTTAAAAAATAAAAACTGTAAACAGATCAGATCCAAGGCACGTAACAGGAACCTTCCTGAGGCTGTGTGGGTGACCAACCCCAGCAGCAAGCAGCTGTGTATAAAAAGCTAGGATAAAAAGGGTATCTTGTACAAATCTCTCTGTCCCAGTCTTGTTTCTAGTGCAAGGCTTGTAGCAGTCTGAGGAAAAAAAAATGTAAGAAAGTACATATGTATAAAATCATTATTTTTCTTTTTTTTTTTTGTTAACCAACTCATCCCTGACTACTGTTTAAAGTACTTGCTAAACTGGAGTTTACATACAGACATCCTGTTTAATAATCCTCAAGTGAGTCTTTCTCCATGGCTTCACCTAATCTCTCAGTTTGTTTCTATTCTAGCTACTGAAGCTTCTGGCAGCAGTGAATCCAACAAGCAATTATTTTTTGTTTTCGTTTTTTTACTGTGTATGCCTGATAATTGTATTTCACTGTAGCTGGCAAGGTGGGAAAGTATAGGACACTGGACACAGAAATATTCATTGTTTATCTACTGAAATATTATCATATTGGTAAGAGAAAAGCTATTAAAACTGTGAGGCTGCCTAATGAGTCAGATTGTTGAAGGATGTGCTTGGTTGTAGTGCAATTTATAGAAAATGGGCATCCTCCATCACAAAGTGTAGCACGGAAATTGCTTCCTTATGCTTGCACTTCAGCATCTGGAAAAAGACTAAGGATTAGATTAATAGGGATACTTAATCTTCCATATGCCTCAATATTCCTCCACATCCCCCAGGTTATAACTTCTGCATTATTGCAAGAACCACACACAAGAGGAGTAACTGCTGGGTGGTGTTTGTTTGGATTTTTATTGATTTCACCTATCTTTTAAGATTTCCAGCCAAACCCACAGCTTTTAGTTCTAAGTATTGGGGAGTATCTCACACACCTTCTGCAGAAGCTGCCAATATTTAATACCTGAAATGCCCAGTGCATGTTCACCCTGCAAAGTGCTGAGTATTCCCATGCCAGACACTTTCTGAAGTCATCTCTCCAAGTGATGGTTTTAACCTTGCTTTCCTGCACTGGCCAGAAAGCTGGGTTGTTTGTCAGTATTTTACCATCAATATCTATTCAATTAAATTCTATTAATCCATTTCTATCCAATTAAAAAAAAAAAAAGCCAAAGATTTTTTTTTCCAGCTTTAGTTTCCAAGATCAGTTCAGATTTCCACTAGTCAACTCGACAAGCCCAGCAGCACCTATTTTAGGGCAGATGTTTTCATGTGACAGGCCTGTTTTTAACTGATTTTAAAAGCAGTGCTATCTGCTTTCCAAGTAAATCTGGAAAAATGCAATGATGTCTAGGTTGTTCTTTGGGTCAGTACTGGTTAGAATAAAAGGGTTCACCCTCTCAGCTAGAAGCATGAAAAATGAAAAGCTGAGAGTTAATATTGTCTTGCAGAACTGTTTGATTCACATTAAAAGGTGTCACATGTCTCACTACCACATATCTCCTGTACAAATAGAAATCTCCTTTTAAATCTCTACAGTTCAAAATTTTGCAACAGATAAAAAGTTTCATGTAACTAAAAAAGACTACTATAAGATTTTAATTTTGACCTAGGCAATCCTGATATTAATACTGTACTTTCTGTCAGATACAGGAACAGTTCTGAGGATACAAAAAGGGATGCCCAAAAACTGCTTTGCATTGCTAGCAACATTCTTGAAAGAAAACTTTAAAGTGCTCCAATCATTGCAAAAGATTAAGTTCTATTTTTAAAACAACAGAAAGAGAATATGATGTCTACCACTCAGAATCGTTTTAAACTTATTTTTGTAAATCTGGGTTGTGTTATTCTACTCTGGGAGGTCCACAGGCAAGACCTGCAGACATCTGGGGTAGGCTGGTTTAGGACACCAGGGAGAGCCCAGGGATTGGCCACTTTAAGCCTTCACTGCATATTCTAGAGGATTTTGTGCAGTGCCCATATTTAAGGCTGAATTTCTTTCGGGCAGCCAAAGCAGCAAGCCTGGCTGATGACCTGAGAAGTGCAAACTGTTCCTGTTACAGCTAAATTAATGGCTGGCAAAAGGCTGAAAAGGAACAGATTAATGTGAAAATTAAAAAGCTAGCATTGCAGTCATTTATAGCCAAGCTAAAATTAGTGCAGTGAAAGGAAAATAGGAGCTGCAGGACACAGAATTTCCCAAGTGTGCTGTGGGCTTGCTCCTGGCTGGAGCTGCTGGGCACACCCAGCACTGAGCCCCTGGCAGGCAGCACTTGTGGTGTGAGGATGAAGAGGAGGAAGGGCACTGTGCACACACAGCTGGGCCCATCTGGAGAAACTGGGTTTGATTTTGAGCTTGGGAGCAAGCCAGCTGCGGCCAGGCTCCTCGAGGGGAGGCTGAACAGTCACTCACAGATGTTTCAAGGATGAAAAGAGAAGGCTGGTCACCGCAAATAAACTGATTTGCTGCCGTAATCCTGCTCAGCAACATTCCCTGAGGATTCTACAGGCAGGCTCTTGGACCTTGGCACTTGGCAGGGCAAGACACCTTTGGGAGAGCACAGCATTTGCCACCCTCAGCTTTGTAAGCAGCAGGAAACAATGGCAGAGTCAAAATATGCCATGATTACATGTTGGACTTCTCTTCAGGAAAGCCTATCAGGCTGTGCAGCCTCTAGTCACAAGATCACCTTTTGAGAGTCTTGCCAAAATGACAGCATTCCCTGGGAAGGAATCTGCAGGAAGGTTCTTGCAAGTGTGATTCATCCCTTTGGCTTTTGCTCGACAGGAAACAATCCTCAGGCTCAGGATCACAAACTCTGCCTGTCACAAGGTCAAAGTTCCTCTCAGTGCACAAGATGAACAGACTACAGGACTCTCCATTAAATCAGCAGGTTCCTAAATTTACATAAGGAAACAGCATTCTGCTGATGTCAATACTTGAAGATTCAGGGTTTTGCCATAAAGGATCATAATTCATGTCAATACACTGCTGTTTAAGCTTTTTATTTTAAAATGGCCCTTTTAGGTGCCATCCCCTCTGTACATAGCCCTCCTCTGACTTACAGGAGATTTTTCAAATGCACAAGAAGTATTTAGACACTGACACTAGCCTGCACCACTGAAAATATCTCCTCCTGAAGTCCAAGACTGAAAACTAATTCACAAACCAAATGGGATGAAACTTTTAAAAATATTTTGTCACCTTCAAAACCAGCTGATATCCTTAATTTAGCATTCAGCTCAGGAAGGATTTAACTGTATGTTGAAAGCACACCAAGCACCATGCACTTTATGGGAAAGAGAGGGCCAATCTCTGAGAGCAAAAATACCAAAAAATTAGCTTTGGCCACCATCTACAGCTGCAGCAAAAATGTGATTCTAGCATTGCCAGTGTGTTTTTATGTTAACCACTGTTTGCTGAGTCCAACTGAAATTCTCTATTTTTAGCCTTTCAGCTACTTTCAGATAAAATTCCTGCAGATAGGACTAGCTGTATAGGGCAGATAACATACAACTCTGAAACCACAGATGACCTCATGCAACTGCAAAGAAAGAGGGGTCTGTTACTTAAAACAAGGCTAAAATTTAACCCAGCTATACTAAAATTATACAGGGAGTGTTTTACAGTCCCATTACAAGACATAAAAACCCAGCCACTATAAATTCACGGTGTACTTATTTGTAAGGATGTAAAAAAGAGTAATTAATAACCCCCAAACAGCTTATCTCTGAGCCAGTACAACACCAAGGCTTTCCCAGGCTCGCTGGAGATTTTACAAATAGCACTGAGAAGCTGCTTTAGCTGCCATTTGAGAATTATTTGTCCACACTGCAAAGTCATTGCTCTTTGTCACAAGTCACAAGACATTTCTTAGTGCTCCACACTTTTAAGTTGACATTATGGAGAGAAAATAAATAAATGTAATCCAAACTTTCTGGAAAGGGCTTCCCTGTGTAAGAACACATGTTAACCACAGATGTGAGGGAGCAGTGCACAGTGATTCTTTCTGTGCTAAATGCACTCCACCTTCCTCTCTTCTACTTCACTCTTCCTCTGTGTCCCCCCACACACCTAGAGAAATCTGTTTCCTTCAAAACACCATTATTTCCAGGAGAGTGAAGTGCAGTCCTGAGTACTATCATTCAAGTTTATTAAAGTAATTCAGGAGAAATGTGTAAGGAACAGGCAGGTCACAAGGGAATCAATTCAGATCAGGGTTTGTAGTCCTAGGGATGTATTGCTCACACCTCTCTTAGTGTGCAGAATATTTGCTCCGTGTTTCCTCAGAACAAAACCTTCATGGGTTACCACTTATTTCCAGGAGTGGAAGAAACACTCTGCAAGTTCTTGTCCATAGGAAAAAGTTTCAGTCTTAATAACTAATGAGCAGGTGGGATACATGAGTGAAATAACTCTAAAGTAAAGAAATGTTTTCACTCCCTCACCAAATCACTCTAAGAGATCAGTAAAAGATTCAATCTATTCTTCTCAACTCTTCCTTTCTAAATACCAGCATAGGCAAACCTGTATTTTTTAACAATGACACAACCTCCACCTGTCATCTATTTTCTCAAGCAGAGCCAGCATTGCAATAAAGGCTTACAAAGCACTTAACAGTTAATTTGTGATTATAGAACAAGCCTGATTTTTTTGGATTCACGTCACTTGGAAGGAGAAACTCCACTTATCATAAGGAATGAAAACCAGGACGGAACAAGGTTTGCTATTTCCCTCTCTAAGGAATTGTAGGTGGACTTGTGTAAACAACAGAGCAAAGATCAAAGGCAAATCTTAGGCACCATAATATACTGAGTTATTAAAGGAACAGAGCCTTTTATCTGTTGTGGAGGAAGGAAGTAAAGCATTGAGACACATGTAATATGTGCAATTAAAAATAAAAACCCAAGCAAGTCCCAAAAGAGACTGAAATCAATTACATTCTGTTTCTTTTCTTCTTCTGTTAAAATGACGAGAACCAAAAATGCAATCTGTGACAAAAATTAGACTCCATCACCTGGAAAAGCCAGGCATTCACCTCTATTTTAAGTTGGGTTTTCCTTCCCATGCTATGAAACAAGCACTGTTCAATCACAAACCATGTCCTCATTCACTGCCAGCCCAACTGAGGCTCACCTTGTCCTCCACTCTGTTCAGCCTGGCACCAATCGTGTTATTTCCTCGATCTTTGCTTTTCTCTGCGGAACAAGAAACATTTCCAAATTAATGTATGGTGGTATAACAAAATAGCAGCAAACCACAACAGGGTGTGTTTAACTGGCCCACCAACACTGTGTAACTGAACACCCTTACCAGGCTGATAGATCCATTCCTTAAAAGCAGTTTTCTGTTTCTTTTTATAGCACTGGCCCATGCCAGGGCTTTTAATAGCCCTGAGTTTAAGGCATTTTTAATCTTAGTTTTATGCCTTAACCACAGAGAGCAAAATGTTCCCAATTTAGTTAATGTTTTAATTGACACTTAAAACAATCTGCCACTATGCAAAGGACTCTACAGCCAACTTGAGGAACACATTTAGTAACATTTTATCCTTTCCCCCCCAACTATAAACTATAGAAAGATGAGTTTTCAAATGACAGAAACAGAGAGTTTGCACTAGACAGACTTGTCACAAACAAACTTAGTCCTTTGTGCTCCTTTTCCAGTGTCTTTTTTTTTGGTGAATACTACAAATTTTGCAGGAACTCTGTAATCTTAGCACACCAATTTATTGACTATATGGTGAGTCTCAGAAAGACTAGGGCCAATGTTTTGAAGACTTCAGTGAAAGCAGGTGCTTTAAGCATCTAAATAAGAACAACCCTAATTTAAAAGTGTTGATGACTAAATATTATTGCCAATGTTTAATCTTCAGAGCACAACCACTGGGCATGGTTTAAAAATTTGGCAATAAAATGCAAAGTATTTTAGCAAGTATTTTCCATTAATTATATGTTCATCAGATTCATTTTAGATGCAGACTTACCTGAGACAGAAATAAAAAGAGATGGCTTCCCTATGGACTGGTCCAACCTATAAAACAAAAAGAAACAGTCTGAAGCAGCATCTTCTCTCTAACTGGAGCAGGGAGGCCTCTTGACAAACAAGCAAAGTGAAGTTCAAATAATTCTGGTTTCTCCTGTGAATGAAGCAGTTGCTTTTTGCTAAGAGAAGCTTGAAATTAAAAAAAAAACCAACCAGTAGCAAAATGGGATTTGACTTAGATTGCTCGACAGCTTCTTTAACCACTGTCAAGTTTTACCATGCCCGTTACTTTTCCATGTGCTAAGCACTGATTTGTCTTTTCCTTGCTCTTCTGCAGCTTTCTTGTTGCATCTGTCATCTCCTGGTTGGCTCTTATGTGCAATTCTGCCAGAGAGGTGACAGTATTGCACTCTCCAGGTGTAAACCAGCCCCTACCACACAGGGCTTGCAGCCTGTAGTCACAGCTGGCAGGGACTGAGGTAATACATATAATTATCAGATTTTTAAGCTTTTTGCCTTTTCTCCCCTGTGTGAAAAGAAAACTCCACACAAATGCCATTTTCTATTCCCTAATTCTGCACAGTCCTGCCAGTATGGCTCCTTTAACCCTGGCAGTTTGTCACCAGTGGGCTTTGCTCACTGCCTGATTTACAAACATCCTGCTGCTGCTCATTAGGGGGACCAAGGTGGGCTTCACTGACATACCTCCTCTGTAGCTCCTTGATTCTCACCATCAGGTTGAGGTGGCCCTGGGAGTACTGCTCAATAACATCTCGGACATCATAGGGCTTCCTGGCTTGCTGCAAAATCAGAGACAAAAAACATGCCCTTAAGTCACAGGGATGGGAAATGGTCTGTGGCAATGTAGATGTTTTTGAAGAGTAAACAGTTCTTTTAGCACTGTGTAAACTTATTTTGGTTGTTGCCATGATTGCACATTTTTAGGATAATTCTGACAGTTCTCATGTCATCCACCTTTTTGTTACTGCAGGTCTGTGTGTCTTTCAAGAGAGAATCCACACTGAACTGGAGCTCAAAAGAACTTGGAGACAAAAAAAGCTTCTCTGGCACTTTGTTCAGAAGTCTGTGCACATACTCTAGTTACCTCTGGAAATAAGGTTCACACTCCTTGGCCACTGGAAAATAAACAGGTCTTGCACATGCACAAACCCTGTTCTCAGCCAGCAGCTGGGGCTCACCTGGTCTCACCATGGGAAGTTAAAACACAGTGCCAGAGGAAGGTGCATGACTGATTGCCTCTCCCAGAAAGGCTGGCTGAGCTTTCAGAGCTGCTGGGAAACACTGCTGCAAGAGGTGCCTCGTGTCTGTAATTTGCACCTCACACATGGGACAGACTTTGCTTGACCTATTATTAAAAAAACCAACTTTTGTGTAACATAGAGGCAATAGTATCCACCTGTAAGACACCAAAACTAACCAGAAAGCAAGTGAATGAACAAGTTGAAGGGTAGCAACAAATTAAAGGTATCTTAAACCTCCATCTAGGATCGAGAGTCCAATCAGTGGCAGAACTGCTGTTTCCAGCACAGCAAAGCCATGGACCTGTCAGAACAAGTCCAAAGGAGGCCACAAAGACAATCAGAGCACATCTGCTGTAGGCAGGGTGAGAGTTTTGTTGTTCAACCTGGAGAAGAGAAGGCTCCAGACACCTCATGTATTTGAAGGGGGCTTTTTAAAAAGATGGGGACGGATTTTTACAAGGGCTGGTAGTGACAGGACAAGGGGGAAACAGCTTTGAGCTGAAAAGGGCAGGTTTAGATTGGATATTAGGGAGAAATTCCTTACTGTGAGGGTGGTGAGACACTTAAATGGGCTGCCCAGAGAAACTGTGGATGCCCCATCCCTGGAAACACTCAAGGTCAGGTTGGGAGGAGCCCTGAGCAACCAGATTGGGTGAAGATGTCCTTGATCATGGCCAGAGGTTTGCACTAGATGACTGTAAAGGTCCCTCCCACCCCAAACTATTCTATGATTTCTGACTCATTTGTTATGCTGTTTACAGAAACTGCAGATAGTTTATCCCTTTCTGTAAAAAACCTTGGTAACACTGAGGTACAACCTCTCCTTTCTTGCATTTTTTGAGAACAAGGAAAAGCTTTCAAGGGTAGCTTCTAAGATCCCAGAATTTGGATCCCTTTGGAAGTCTCAGAAGTATTTTGTCACCTGTATTTCACAAGCAGATGTCTCTGCACTGCTTTATCTTATTTCCCAAACTTCAGGATTTCCTCAGTTCCATGCCATAAATACTGTTTTTTTCCCTAAGTCAAAGGAAAGTGGGATACCACACAAAAAACAGACTGTGACACCTTCATGCCACAGCCCCCTGCCTGGGAAGCAGCTCCCACATTTCAGGAATGATTCCTTTAATAACATCACTTCATCATCAAACAAATGATGTCTCAGTCTCCCAGATTCCCCAAGTTCACTGCAAACCTTGGGTGAATGTGAGAAACTCTGTAAAGGAAAGCTAAGCAGGACTGGGGATTTCTTCAATCTAACCAAGGAGCAGAGCAGAATTCCTGTGCATCCCAACTGCTCACACACAACATAAATCATAACTAACATCCACAAAGAAAGAAATATGATTCTGCAATGGCATAAGCCTGTAAATCTTTCCATGGACTAGCACTGTAAACATGATAATATTAAAAAAAAAAAGAATTCTTGGATTATTTTTGTACTATTAATAAGCAAAAGAAACCTGCAAGTTTGAAATCTGCAGGTTCAGAAAAGGTGTTCACTAAGAATAAAGATGCAGAGCTTTCTCCTGCCATCCTCATACCCTGACACAGGAGGCTGACAGCAGAGTAGGCATTTCTCTGCCTGGTTTTCATCTACAGGGCTGTTTCTCTCCCTTTAAAATAAGAATTGAAAGCCTGGAGTAAGTGTATTTTCTGAATGAGGCTAAACTTCTGAGTATGACTGATTTTTCTGTAACTGCTTCGTATTGAAAGCTGATCTTCTATGAGAAAATGCTCCTGATGTGGACCATGTAAAAAACCTGCAGCAGGCAGCAGATGAGTGTGGAACAGAAAAAAGCAGAAGGCAGTCCCACAGCTTTCCTCAACTGCTTCTCTTCCTTACTTTTGGTTCTCTGCTAAATAAGCAAAACTCGTGGCAAATCTCTTCTTAAATATGTTAGACTTTCCCCCATCATCAATGAAAGTTTTTAAAAGGCACAAAACCCAATGCCAGATATTAAATGTGCACCACTGGCTGCTGTTGCTCTCTAACTGCACGGGCAGGGAGGCAGAGCTGGGACAGGGGAATCCAAGAAAGGGGAATTTCTGGGAAATGTAACCAGGTAACACCAAATAAAAGGGGCAGTACACCCTGTGAAGCACAGGACACTGACATACACAGTTTAGTACAGCCCAGTATGGAGATTAAAAAAGATTACACACACAATTCATATGAGTCACATATTATGGTGAACTACAGGACCATCAATGTAAGATTTTCCAGGGAAATTGTAACAAATCAGGCAGCAGTTATGTCATCGGCAGAACTGCAACCTGTATTTTTAATTTATGCTATGTATAGAAAATTTGCCATGGTAAAAATCATACCACAAGTTAAAAAAGCTATTTTAGAAGGAAATTAATGTACTCAATTGGAAGAATTTACATGGAAAGAAAATTTAAAAATTTTTCAAAATGAAAATGGGAAATCAGAACAAATCCCTGTCTCTGTATCTGTGATGGATATCACAGTTGTATCCATGTACATTAGTTCTAAGAGTTCTAGAAAATTTCATAAGTGGAAAACAAAGGTTATTTACTCATAAAGGTATTAATTCTTTCTAATATTATGCTGGGTTTGTGGGTTATACATGGGCATCCTCATAAGGACTATATTTAAACCTGGACTTTGAAATACAGCCTAAATTTCTCTTTCTTTTTCAAGAGGAAATGATACTTCACAAAGACTTGCTTTTCATGTCCTTTGAAAAATCTCTGTATCCCTGTTTAGCTTTTCTTTATTTGTTTTATTTATTTATTTCGTTTTAAACAGGAAGGCTTTGCTTTCTAACTGGCTTTTGTCCTTCCAATGCCATCACCCCCTGTTATTAACTGAGCCCTTTAAAAAACACATCTAGTCAAATTTAGGCCTACAGGTGTGTCCTGCAAACAGCTGGTAGAGTTTAAGAACCATGCTGGGTTCATGCTGGGACCTATTTTGCAAAATTTTCCTCTTCCTCTCCTTCTTCCTATGCTGCCCTACTCAAAAGGTTCTGAGGCATCTCTAAAAAGTACTCCTTTAAAGTCCTGGCCTTCCTTAGTGTCCCAGCTAATTTTAAGCATGAATAGCCCAATGGACTTCAGATGAAATAGGGTTGTGGGTCTGCTGTGGGTTTTTTCAACAGTTACAGGAAGAAAATATCTGAATTTTCTTTTATTTGGAATGTATACTTTACATAAATGTAAAGCTTAAAAAGAAAACACCTACTAAAAACCTCTTAAATGCTGAAATATACATTTTTAAAATGCATCTTCTGCTTTACCTTATTTTTAGACATTACATTAGTCTGCTTATTAGGAACAGTACAGTCATTACTTGGCACATATTAAAACAATTTAATTTCTTATGATTATGTTATATGCACAGAACAGATTTACAACACACTTTTGATGAAAGAATAATGACAGTGGTTATCACTTAATTACAGGAGAGATTTTCAAAAGCACCTTGTGGCTTGAATTTCGAGATGATTTTGTGCATTGAGTTACTTGGGTGCTTTGAAAAACTGCACCTTTGGTGCTCCCCAGATTTCTAAGCCTGATCATAACCTTATTACTCAGAAATTTTGGAGGAGTATCAGATAAACCCCTACTTCCCTTTTGGAGATTCTGCTTCTGAAGGGACAGCAGCACATCCCCTGCACACAGGAGCAGAGACCCCAGATCCACCCCACTTCAGCCAAATGACATTTTCAGCTCTTTAGCAGCAGCAAATATCAATCAGTCAGGAAGGAGGAAGCCTGCTAAAGGCAGAGGAGAGACAGCCCTCAGAGGGATTTTGTAGATGGCCAGGACTGGGCCTTTTGCAGGTGCAAAAGTGAGAGTACAATGGAGGAGCCAGATCAGCAAGCGAGATACTGAGCACAAACAAGTTTTAAGTATGAACTGAATGGTCCCATTCTATTCAGTCAAATGCTTTTTCAGCTTCTATCAAATCATCTGCAGCAGGGGAGTCTCGTTTATTTGCCAGGTGGATAATGTTGCACACAGAGTTCAGGCATTTTCAAAATCTGTTTCTGACAAATACCACTTGGGAGGTAGATCTACAAAGTGTGGATTTCTTGTTACTGAGCAGTTTAGTTAATACCATGGCAAATGTTTTATGATCTAAATTTATGAGAGCAATGATTCAGTAATTGCCACAGAGCAAAGGATCACAATCAAGTTTTAGAATGAAAATTAATTAGGTTTTAATGGAGACACATCACTGGAATGGGCCACATCCCTTGCCAAGTTTCAAGTGCTGACCAACAAGTGCTAAGAAACTTCTCAACGAAATGACTAGAAATATTATCTTGAACTAGTTGAGACACTGTGCCTTTCTTAATTTTAGTCTAATAATGGTAATAAAAGGTGAAATGTGCTAGCAGAAACTTTTTTAAAGCACTTTCTTCAAGAAAACTCTGAACATGGGACATTTCAGCCTGAACAGTGGTGGTCTGAATACATTATACATAACTAAAGCAATTTTCTGACAAGCTCAGGCAACCTCACCCATAAATTAGCCCAAGAATTTAAGGAAAAATGAAAATATTCAAAGTAGAAATTTGCTAAAGAATTCAGGCAGTGCTTCGGGATTTTACAAGAAAACCAGAATTGTGGGTTAGTAATAGCAGCAAACTTTGCCTTACAGATATACTGGACTGTTACTCCTCATCATCATCTTTTTGATCTTAAATTTTGTAGCTTTCAAACTTGAAGGAAAAAGCCACTCTCCATTTTTGGGGGGTCTAGATTAAAGGTGGCATAGCTTTCTGGATTATTGGAAGCAGTAGTAGCTAGGTCATGTATGAGAATGGATGTAGGCAGCTAAGCCCCTCTCATCCTCTGCATTTTCAGTTGTGAAGCCTGTTCTTTGGAGATTATCCCTTATTAACTAAATTTAACAAAGATAATATAGTTGTTATATATTCACATACATATTCACCTGGTTTAAACCTTGATTTTTAAAAAGTTTGCAGTTCAAATTCTCTGTTTCCTTGAGGAAACAAGGTTAATTAGCTGCTGTTAAATGCTTATGGCATCACTAGACCACAGCAAGTGGAATGGCACATGGGAAATGCATCCTAACTGGGAAGGAGGTCTCCTATGCAGAGAGGAGAAAGGAGAAGAAATGAGAAACCTTCCAATGCACCAACAAATTTCCACCTTGCTTTCTTATCAGGACTTCATTATCATTGAGTAAGGCACAGAAACAAGGCTGAGGCAGCATTTTAATCTCTAATCCCACTGACTGGGCAGGAAAGCAGCACACAGCTCAGAATTAATGGAGACATACGAGAATGTTTGCATTGCCAGAAAGAGACAGCGATAACAGGGGGCTAAGGGTCAAGTCCATTAGCAGAAAATAACATTTTAATTCAGGCTGCATTTCAGGAGTTCAGCCTATTTCCAGTTTGCCCACAGCTGACTGACCTGCCTCGAAACAACCACCCCATTGAAGGAGGGAGAGAATAGTGGGTGTCGATCACCACTACTGAAATGAACTGTGTCAGTCTCTCTTAAGTTTCTAAAAGAGACAATGAATCAGGAGATTAAAAGGGCTCATTTAGAAAAGGAGCTTTCTATTCACCACTCACCTGGAACTTTTTTTTGGCCACGAAGTACTGCATCCTCCGGATCACCTTGATGGCAGCGCGGTGGTGCTCCCGCAGCCTGGGGGGAAACCAGGAGGGTCAGTGCAGTCTGCTCTTCCTAGGCCTGCAGTTTCTAAGTTTCTAAGTTCTATTCTTTCGTGTGTTTTGGTTTTTGAAGGCCTGTTCTCACAGTTTGAGCATAAACACTGACATCGTTTCTGTAACGAATGTTTAAAGTTTTGGATTCTTTCTGTGGGATGGATTTTCTCTGATGCCTCTTGGCTTTGGCCAATGTGGGGAAAGAGTTTTATCACTTTCCCTACCAATGAGAGTGGCCTGTCCAAAAAGGTATAAAAAGGGGTCAGTTGTTTGAATGAACTGGAGTCAGACCATGTTCTAGAGAGGAATTCGTGTTGTGCTGTTACTCGCCCCTGGCATCTCCACCCAGACAGCAAACAGAGCAGGCTGCAGAAAATCCCCCCCAGCACATCAGCCCGCAGTGTCAGCAGCTGGGATCCAGCCTGGCAGCACAACACACCATTCTGCTGAGCCCCCTCCCCTTTCCAGAAGGCTCTGCAAAGCCAGGGGTTTATCTGACCCACGCTAGGTTTGCACCCACAGCTAAGAGAGGGGTCCACACAACCTCCTCTGTCCCAGCAAACCTCCAGGCATCCCTCCCAGTTTCACTTCCACAAAAAACCCCAAACTCTCAAGTTCCTGCATATCCAGCCATGAACAGCATTTGTACAGTTACTCCAGTTTTTAGGATTTTTTTTGTTCGTTTGGGGTTTTTGAGGTGTTCACCCCACAATTTCTGTAAAACATGTTTCTTTGCTTATATGATTTTTTTCCCAAATAATTATTTCAATAAGAACACTTGAAAGATTTTTGATTTGTTGACTGCTAAGTAATCCATATAATCTTGTGGTTGCTGGATGTAACATCTAGGCACAAATTTATCCCTAAACTGAACTGTAACTTTATATAATGACAAAATAATCTGACAGGTCTTTAAAAAATGTATGCCCCTCTTTGTGTGTATGCATGTGATCTGACAACAGAATAAAAAGAAAATAATTTGCTCATTGTGCTTTTAAATGACAGATTTTCATAGAATCTGACATTATTTTTCAAACAATGCCTTAAAACCAACAAATTTTGTTATTTCAAATTTTTCAAAGCTTGAAAAAATGATGCATTTTCCTTCTTGACACTGAAGTATAACACCAAACACTAAGCCAATTATTCAGATTGCTCATTCTATTGCTCTAACCAAGATGCACATGACAGCACTCATACTCACTAAGGGATGGAGAAGTCATACTGAAGTGCTATAAAAGTTTGGGCAAGTTTGGGTGTTGAGTATGTTATAGCATGGTATCACCCAAGCCTCTTCAGCTGAATATAACCTGGAATTTTAGGGAGTATTCAGGTGTTCCCTCAGGATAGATCTCCCCCAGCAAATAAAAGTTCTGCATGTGCAGATGGAGGGTGTCTGTCCTCTGAAGAGCTGCAGCTGGGGTGTTCCCCTTCTGAAAACTCACACTTTTAGGAGGAAAACACCATTCTGCAAAGCCAAAAGCAGAATCAAAAAACAAGCCATAATTTCTTACTTCTAGCTCTTGTCTCTCAGGTGGGTTCTTTGTGTTACAGAAATTGTTCAGCTTTAGCAATGACAGAAAAGATTACTTTCTCCAGAAATAGCATAAATGCATTGCTTTTCAAGCTAATCACATCCAGCTTTTCACCACAGATCTACAGATGGCTACCCCTAAGTGAATTTATATAAATCATTTGTACTTGAATAATTATTCACCAAACCTGCAGCTGGATCTGCATAGGAAGCTTTTTCCCTCTTAGCACCTTCCTGGGGTATCTTAGAGACACTGTCTGCAGGCCCCTGCTCCCACAGATCTGACTGCAACAGCACGGGTCGAGTTACAAAAATGGAAATTTGCTACTCCTGGCTGTGTTTGGAGCAGTTCCCAGAGGACAGAGTTAGCCTAATGCTAGTTCAGGGTACCCCTGGTCTCTGAGCCTGTGATGCATCATTCTGCTCCTAAGGACTTGGATGACTTCCCCCAGACCCAAAGGAAATAAAGTGTTTGGGCTTTTAAGTTTTGCTTCACAGAGATGGGAGCCAAAAAGGTAAACACTGTTTAATTTTCTAGTAAATATCAAAGGTATGATATCATGCAGCTACACATCCTATACATAAAAGCACACAAAAACATCTTTTGACAAATAGAAATGCATTTGAATTGCCATAAAACTGCTTGTAGTGTTTTGGTTTATGCCTCATTTCCTCTGGGGTGTTCTTCACAGTCCATTATTTCTGAGTAAAACATTTTTCCTTGGGACAGCCAGTCACCAGTAGAGCACAGCAAATCCCTCATTCTCTATCTAGAGGACAAGTCCCATCCATAAGCAAGGCAGGCAGATAATAAAAATGACATTTGCCATTCAGTGAAATAACAAAGCTACTTGACCAAAATGATTTTCCAATGCAGCTATTCACCATCAATCATTTTTCAGTGCTAACGTGATCTACCATGCCAGGAGGGAAAGTTAATATTCTCATTTTAATCCTTCCCATTTCCAGCTCCAGAAGGAAGCCTTACAGTAAGTTTGTTCCTGCTTATGCTGTAAAATGTAATTCTGCACAACAGCCTGTCCTGATTCCCCAAGATTAAATGCCTCTGCGATGAGAGAAGGGAATAAAGCATTTAATTAGTAGCCAAGGTTATGATTCATGGTTGTTTGATCTCTTTGGCAAACTGGTAACAAACACTTTAGTAAATGGAGAGTTTAACCATTAACTGGTGATATTGGCTTGTTCAGCCACTTGTGCCATCTCTGAATTCTGGTTCTGCAGCCCCGGGGCACACGGAGCACGCTGAGATGTCCCAGGGGTGCTCGGTGCACTGCAGCCCTCACTTCTGTCAATCCTTTGTTTTAGGGGTGTGGAAATGACCTCACCTGAGTGTGCAGCCAGAGCACAGCACCTCACCTTCCTGGAGAGCCCTTTGGAGAGGCTCTGCTGTGCACAGTGAGTGCTGGCAGAGTGGGAGGGCTTTCCAGGGGCTGCTGGGGAGCTCCAGAGCCTTCCTGCTGGGTGAGCTAAAACTGCAATCCCTCATCCTCAGATGGTTAGTTTTGCCTGACTTTGGGGGAAAGCTTCTTGGATAAGTGCATTAGCAACAGGGTCAGCAGGCCTTCTGCCCTTTTGGCAACAAAGCTATTTTTCTCTCCTGAGTGCTCATCAGGCTTTGAGGCTCATTGTCACCATAGCCATTAATATCCTAAGTGACATCTGAAGGAACTTGCCAAACACCATTTCACTCATTCTAATAACCAGCAGCATGTCACCTTATAAAGTAATATACATAGAATGCCTTTAAAACCAAGCTAAAGGTTATTATTTCTGATACTGGACAACTTCTCAGCCTGCACCCTTCTGAAGAAAAACTGCCAATACCTTTCACTGGCTACCAGTAATTTTCTTTCTCAATATGAACAGGACATCAAATGTCACATGCTATGTGACATTTCTCATGGACTTAAACTCACAGAATTAGTTCCTGAAGCCACCAAGGAATCTACAACTTTGATACAACTCTTAGGAATCCAGAAGGATGAAGAAGGATGTAACAATTCAACAGCTGAAGACCATCCTGGTTGTAATAGGGCCAATTGATTAATACAAACCTACATTATTTGCAGGTATAAACTAGGACTGCTTTATATGTGCACCCAAAAATGACCTGTTGTGGATTCAGGCACTATTCAAAGCAAAAGAAATGAGGATGAAAAAACCTGGCAACAAAACCCAATGGATTGTGCACCCACATTAAAAAAGAAAGCCTGGCAGAATTAAATGACTAGAAATCCTTAGTTTTTCCTGCCTCCTTTAGTTGTTAAGATACTTAACCTACAACCAGTTGCTTGGAGGAAACCTGATCTCCTCAAGAGTCCATCAGAAAATCTGACCTGGAATTTCACTTAAATTGGAAAACAAGCATGATGAAGTACTTAACGTAATTCAACCGACATTCCCATTTCCTTGGAAAGTTGTTATGCATTAATAAATGCTCTGCATTGTAGCAATTCAGACTTTTGTACACTTGATTACATACTGTTCATTTTCCCCAACACAATTAGCCAAAGCTTCAGCAGGTTTCCAAAGCTGTGGCTCAGTCCCACCCTCACTGGCAGCCACAGGGAATGTCACTGTTCAGTCAGCACCCACCTGCATTCTTCCTGCCAGGGCACCTGCAGGGCCACCCCAGAAGAATGCTCTGGGACAAAGGCTGAAACTTTCTAGTTGCCAAAACTTTATGAAAAAAAAGGAATTAAAATTTCTGAAAAAGGAATTAAGCAGGTGCATGGTTCAGTTGTTCTATGATTCAAGAAAAATAAAACATTTTTTTTTAATAAAATTTTACAAGATTAATCGCCATTCTGAAATAGAGTTATTTTGATAAAGAATCAGAAAGGAAAAGCAATTATTAATTAGAAACACTTATTGTCCTTACAAAGCTGCTAAATTTCACATCAAACCCTTAGTAATTCCATTAGAAGTTTGTTCCCCTTTTCATCTCAGGAAGGTGTTCTACATATTGGTTTAATGTTAACAAAAATATTAAAGCAACAGGGCAGTGGAAAGGTGGTGCTAATTTCCTATTTATAACACTTGCTTTTTTGTTCATGTGCAGAACATTTCATTATCAGGACTGTAATGTCTGGCACAGACCTCCCAACGTACACTGATATTATCAGAGCTGAAAAGTCAACGCTGTCTACTCAGAATGAGTTTAACAAGAATGAAAACTCAGTTGAGAGAGCCACAGATTCATAATATCTTGTACCAAATGCCCATTTCTTGGTAAACCTAACTCTGATTTGAAGTCAGTTTTAAAACACATTTAAATTCTCTGCAGTCATCTTAAATTTCTGACTTGGGACAGGGTAAAGTATTAAGAAAGAAGACTGAAGTTGGTTGGCCTGAAGCTTTTGGCAGCAATCATTATTTAGATTTGAGCTTTATCTTTAATGCATCAGTTTTTAATCATATGTTGTGCATGAGAACTGAAGTATTTTTTCCCAATCAGGCACTGAAAAACATTCCTTGTCACAGAATCTGGTGGCTGAGATTCAGAGTAACTACATTAAGCCATTTCATTAGTGCATTTAAATCTAATAAAATCTTACAACCTTAGCCCTCTGGGCACTTTAGGTATAGAATTTGCTGTGGCTCAAGCTTATTCTGTCATTCCCTGCCTATTCCCAGTTGATGCACTGAGCTACATTTTAGATGCTGAAAATTGGCAGAGATTAGGCTGCATTGCTGTGTGTTCTGAAACAGGAAATACTTGTTCACTGTACCCAGGCATAAAAGCAGAATCAGTGATTATTTCCAATATTGTTGAATACCCAGTTTCTCCTTCCATTCGTTGCTGGTTTAGCAACTGTTCTTTGCCATCATTAGGATCAGTTTAGTGGGGGCTCTCTACACAGAGCCTGGCCCTCAAGTGATTTGCAAAAACCATTAAGGATAAACCAGTGAAAGCTGCCCAGAAGTGTCAGAAAAGTATGATGACATCTGAAGAACAAAACAGTTACAAATCTGAAGTTTAATTAAGCAGGCTTAGTTTCCACAGAATCACAGAATGGTTTGGTTGGAGGGGACCTCAGAGATCATCCTGTTACCAGCCCCTGCTGTGGACAGGGACACCCTCCTCTTGCCCAGGCTGCTCAGAATCCATCCAACCTGGCCTTGAACACTTTCCACATCCACAACTCCAGGCAGCCTGTCCCAGTGCCTCAGCACCCTCAGGAAATAGATACCTCCTCTGAATCCACTCTCTCAGGCTGGAGCCATCTGCCCTCGTTCTGTCCCTCCTTGCCCTTCAAAACAAACTCTCTGCATCTTCCTGTAGGCTCCCTTCAGGTACTGGGATTTACTAAATGCTCCCCACAGCATTTTCAGTGTAAGAAAAGTTAGAAACTAGTGGCAAGACAAATGAAATTTGAATGCATTCATCTCTCCCCCCATGGCTGTCACCACCTGTGACTTCACAGGTTTAAATGCAACAGAACTACAGAAATAACAGATACACACAGGACAACAAGAATCAGAAAGAGAAGATAAGCTAGATTGAATTTTTTTTTGTCTCAGCATTCAAAGGCATTTTAGTAATTACTGGCAAACAATCTGTTTATGAAAGATCAACATCTGCTGAATTCCTGCTCATGCTTGTAAATTAGTTATGAATGGGTAAGATTTCATCAAATGAATTTGTTCATCTAAGCAGTGAATAATTCAACAACAATAGCTAATTATTTCTATGAAGATATTTGATGAATGATTTCTACAGAACATTATGTTTCAAGGGTTTAATTTCAAGAATAAAAGTTTCTTTGACTTAAATGCATATTTTATAATGTAATTTCTGTTCCCAACCTAGGGGAATGCAGGGGCTGACTTCCCTAGGAGTATCAGTGATTCTAAATCAAAAAATTGCTCTGCAGGAGCAAAGTCAAATTCAGGCTTTTGGTGAACCCTTCAGCCAGTAAACAATTTGATTATTTACTAATTGTGAACATTAGCCCATGGGGAATTAGCTTAAGTTGAATTAAGTACACTTCTTTGCCCACTGTGTAATTTCCCACTATATGTGGTTGGTCTTTTTTATTTAAAACATGAAATTTTTAAACCACCATCAACTTTTAATGGATTTGTATTTTATTCTACAGCAGCTTTCATGTCTCCCTTCTCAAAAGTCATGGGCTTAACTGAGAAATCCTTTCATGCAGTTATAGCAATCCTCTTTTCTCTACAGATAGTCTGACTGAGCTTGATTTGGCTTGCAGATTTTTATCAGACAAAGACAGACACGTTTAAGAAATAACATCTCCTCTGGGGGGATCTTCATGTTTTAAACAAAAACAAACAACAAATGCTTTCCAACTAGACCTAAGAGGATCCAGCATGGGATTAGCATAGGATTTTGGAGTGTCACTCTTAAATTTGTTCAGCTTTCCTTGGGGGAGCTGGTCCAACATGCTGTATGTGTAGAAAGAAGATAAATTGCTGAAGCTAGAGTGAAGATCAGGTGCAGGTTTTCAGAACTAATGGCATGCTGGGTCAAACAGATGCAGCAACAGGAATTCCCTCTGCCCACAGTGGTAGAGGCTAAGAACACAACCCTTACAAGGACAGTTTGTATGGAAATCAGGCAACAGCAAGAGATTTCTTGTACATCCTAAATCACCTTTGCTGGATATTTTCACAATTCCATTTTAACTTATGCCTGTTACCAGGACATGAAGAGCTGCACAAAGAACATGGAGAAAAAATAGGAAGACAAAATTATCTTTGGACAGGACCAAAAAGTGACATAAAGAGAGCAGGAAAAATATACAGGTCAGAGTCAATTATTGTTTAGCAGCTTTAGTGATGTCATTATAAAATACCAGTTGATATTGATGTCCATATCAAACCACAGAGAACCTTTATTCAGCTCTTCAATCTTATTGAGTTAGAATTTTTCACAGCTTTTTCACACGGTTTCAAGGCCAAGCAATTTGAAAGTAGCAAATGAGATCACAGATAAGTAAATAATGACATACAGCACCCTTACCTTACAGTCTGACACATTAAACTCCTTTTCTAAAGAAGCAGACTTCAGAACACAACAGAGCTTTTTGTTCAGTGTACACAGGAAGGCATGGGCATTATTATTTTGCCTCCTCTGGTTAAAAGCCATCTTTTCAGATTAAAAATAATTATTTTTTTTGCAGAGCTTTTCTTTTATAGCTCTGAATTATACAAGGAAATGTAGGGTTACACTCAGAGGCACTAGGAAGAAATAACCATATTTCCTCTGGCTATTTGCCTCTCTATTGTTTGCCTAGAAAAACTTACAATAACCTTTGAATATTTAACTGGGTGATGCTACACTACTACATTATATTCAAGGAGTTGCTCACACTACACAGGAGCTTTTTGCTGTGCTCATTGTAGGGAACTACAGGGCCCCTGCAAACTCAAGGCTGAGTTTGACTTCTCTATTTGGCTTAAATTGCATTGCTCAGAATGCACCTCAGATACCACTTGTACACAAAAATATCTAATGCTGAACACAAAAGCATCAAAATGATGCAACCCATTGAGATTTCTCAACAATTTGTTTCTATTCTCAATTATTTGCTTCTACTCTACATAACACATGCTAGTTTAACATATGCTGTATCTCACATCTTAATTAGGGCTCATCTTGTGGTACTACTGCTGCCATCCCATTGAACCTTTTGTTTTGAGACAAAAGAAATAAGCTTTCATTGGGTCAGCTACTGACACAGTTCATAAGGGATCCATGAAAGGTCAAAGCAATATTGCATTATTTAAACCACACACAATGACTTCAGCCAGAACCCCCTTCAGTTTTCACCCACATCTCAGTGATATGTGTATTTTCAATAATGGTGAAGAGATGTAAAAACATTTTCTCTGATTTGTAAAACCAATCACAGGCAAGAGGTTAGAGTCACTTGTAGATCTTCATAAATTCAACTACTCTACCAAGGCAAAGTTGAGAGAGTATCTCAGCTGAAGTCATGTAAGTCATTGCATGGTTCTGAAAAAATGAAGCAGGTCTCCTGTTGCAAAGACAGGAATTACAGCAGGAAAAAGCACCTGAAAGGAAAAGGCCATTGATGTGAATAGCAATATTTAAATAACTACCAAAATCAGTGATGATACTATTTCAGAAGCCCTAACACTTTTCTGTGTGTTTTTTTATTACAGAGATGATTGGCAAACTCCTGCTCCTCCATAAGGAAAAGGAGAAGGTGGAAGTTGCTGGTGTGAAGCTCTTTGTAAGCAGTGAATTCTGAAACAAAGCTGTATCCAAACCCCCAGCAATCACTGAAAAGATGAAGCCAAACTGTGCTCTCATTTTCTCCACGGGAGGACAGAAGGCACTGGGAGCTGCTGGGCTGTTGGGACACCTTGGCTGCTGGCCTGCCATCCCTGCAGAGGCTCTGGGTGTTACTAATGCACAGAAATATTAAGTGTGCTCTCACAGCTGCACTTTTCAGTGGGTGTAGCCTCCAAAAATAAACTGACAGAGGTCTGCAAAGGCGAGGCTGCTGCTGTGGTTTGTGTGAGCTGCAGGGAACAGCGTGGCCAAGGTGAACGATGGCATCAGGACAAGGGGACTCCCCTGTCAAAGCCAGCACTTCAGGGAAAAAAGGCACTAACAAATGCAGCTCAAAAGTGCAAATTTTGCAACTGGAAGCATTCTCCAGGATTTGTTATTTTACAATGGTGGGGAAACACATGGGATTTCGACTTGTGGAGAACAGCCTTTCCCTATAAATCACGGAGTGTAATCTGAAACCCAGAAACAGCACAGGGGCTCACATTTATGGATTTAAAACAGATGAAGAGCAAGCATGCTCTTAACCCTTTCCCCATAATTCCTTCCCAGTACAAAATCAAAATGAATATACAAATTCTGAACAGAAATTAACTTGGCAAAAATCAAGATTAATACAATTCTGTAAACACTGAATAGTTTAGACTTCCCTAAGGACACAAGCACAGAATTGTGCTAAAGCAAAGCACTGTAAAACTGTTAGAGCATAATCCAGTCTTTGGACTGTTCTTTCATCAACTTTTATTTAAGCAGTTTATCTTACTGAGATTAGGATCTCTCCTATAGAGCAAGACCTGGCAAACACAGGCCTCTGGTTTTGAATATCAGGCTATATTTCACTGGGAATGAAGTAACTAGCAGCCTGTCGTCTCACCATAATGTTATAAACTCCTTAATCAGGCAATAGGAGAACTAATACTAACACATTAGTAATAATTTCTCTTCAAGAATATGTAAGAGCATTAAGATGACATATTGTTTATTTATTGTTCTTTAAGATCCCAAATCTATGGCTCACTGGACGAAAACATCAAAACCCAGCAAAGCCTGTTCCAACTTGAATCCTAAGACACAGCCTTCTTCTTGATTTTTTTTTTTTATTTTTAAAATTTAAATAAAAACCCCCACAGCATAAAAGAATGGACTGGGATATCAGCATTGCCAAGATGCATTAGTCCATACCTCGTCAGAGTTTCAGTACTCCCAGAAATTCACTCACATACATAACACAATGGTGTGATTAAAACCAGAAATGGGCCCAGATTGAAATAAAGTATGATGGGATGTCATGTTAAATCTCTACCCAGTGTAATATTTTAGAGAAAACTCTAAACCAACCATCCCAGGACAGATGACAGGAGAAGAGGAAAAATAATTTTAAGCTTACTGCAAGATCACTCATCTGCAGACACAGTATTTGCCTGTGGTAATTCAAGCTCTGTCCCTTTATTGGCTGCAGTTCAGTGAAGTGGTACTTTAGTCCATGTCTCCTGGTGAAAAGCTAGGGTGTCTCTGGACTTCACTGAAAAGTCTGCAATTGATGAAAAAAAATACCTCTAAAGTGGCAATGATGGGTGCCTGAATATTTTTCAAGTGCAGAAACAGCTATCTGAGAACAGCAGAAAAATGCATCATGAAAAAGAATTCAATCTTAGCCACTGGGCATGTTGTGGAGCATCCAAAAAATACAGTCATGGCTAGAATTTTGTGCTACAACGATCAGAGGGGCAACCTGAAAAAAATCTGAGCTCTTCTGAAAAATCGTGCTAAAGCTCTTTTATATAATGGTAGCTGCAAAAAAAGATTTGGGGGAAAACAAAGTGTAAAGCAAAAAAATTATGCTACTAGCCCAATTCTGTCTCATGACCAACATTTGGGATGTCACATGGTGTGGTAGCAGAGCTCCATAACCACAAGAGCCATGCCTTTAATTTTTAAGCCATTTCAAACCAAAGACTGATTTTTCACAAATACAAACTTTGTGGAAGTATGGTTCCACCTTCACCCTTTGGTGATTAAAGCTTTTTTTAACCTACAGTCCAAGTTCAACCCATCTGCCCAATGCTTCACTTTATTCCTGCAGATGTTTAGACCCAGACATCATCTTTGTCTCTTGTGACCCCATGATGATATTGGTACACAAACTGGGATCTCCAAGTATGTGCATCAGCCCATCTAACTAGGCTGGGATGGATACACAGCTCTGAAAAATCCCATGAGATTATCTCAATTACTGTGCTCACCCAACCTGCTCCATATGCACAAGCTCTGTGAGGAAGAAGGAGGAGGGGCTTTGCATCTTGAAAGCCACTAAAAACAGGGACTGCATCACACTGCCAGAACCATGTGCTCCAACCAGATGGATAAACCCTTCTTTAGAGCACATCCAGGGCAAAAATTCCTGCCTTCCAGTGGCACTGAAGTCCCCACCTTGCCACAGTGGGTGCATGAGGCAAGGGGAGAACAGAGACCTGAACCTACCCAAGGGATCAGCAGAAACTTGGAAATTCTTTCCACACAAGGCATTTAAGGCAGCAGATGTAGATTATATATTGTGGAGGATTCTAGATACACGTTCATTAATTAGGTGCATGTCTTTTGTGTGGAAAAATCTGACCTGAAAAATCCAACTTCTCCTGTTCAATCTAATAGTTAAAGGATACTCTGTGTTATTACTATTGCAAAAAGGCAGGGAATTTTATGAGCTGATATGCTGGAGACAGAAACTGGCTGGGACTGACTACTCTGGTATGTGAACTCTGTTTCTTTCTGTGGCTTCAAAGCACAAGCACAACTCAACAATGTATATTTTTTTTTACTAGCATTATCCTCTGGTAAATTAGCTATGGAAAGCAGAATGTGTTTTAATTGCTTTTTCCCCTCTTAATTAAGAAACTGTTAACAAGCCCAGCTGTGTATTTCAATTTAATTTCTGTTACATAGAAAAAAATATTTTTCTTAATATTCCTATTTCATTGTGTAAATATGTGATGATGTGTACAGAACGATTAACAGTTGAATACTTTGTTAGAAATATCAGATTACTTTGTAACTTTACAGCCTTGCAACACACGTTTTTGCAAAGAATAATTCCTCAGTGAGGGTTGAGCATCAGCTCACAGTCAGTGTAGGGAGCAGAAATGCCCTAATCCTGGCAAGTTTTTGGTGGTCTTTATTTATTCTAGAAATAACTAGAATTTCCATTTTTGTGTGTGTAAAACAGATGCACACACAGCTCTCACTCTCAAGTGTCTTTCCTAGAGAAGAGGTAGAATCAGGAGGAGTCAGCCAAACCCTCAGCTGGTTCACATCAGAACTCCACTGATTTAATCAGGCCATCCTGAAAGTCTTAGGACAGCACTGCATCATCCTCTTTTCCTCCACATCCCTGGGAGCCAGCTCTCCTCCCTACTCACCTTCCTCCACTTCAGCCCTCGGCCTCCCTCTCCTCCTCTGCCTCTCCTACACTCAGATTTTTCTACTTTACATTTTCTGGATCTGTGCTGGGGTTCCCCCTCTCTCTTGTATCAGTCAAAAGTTATTTGTGCCCATTTTCCCAGCCCTTCATAGCTCACTGTGACTTCAGCCAGTGAATCTCAGAGCTGTCTTCACCCTGTGCCACCACTCAGGAGCCACACAAACATCTTCCCACGTTTCCTTTCTTGCTGCCTTTTACCAACCAATGCAGCAGAAGCTTTTCCTATTTCTCCTTATTTTTCACACACTTTTCTTAACAATTGAACACAATTCAGAGAATACAATCCTCATTCCTTGAGGAGCACAAATACTGTTGAGGAACATAGTGAAATTAGGCTTTCATTGTAGCTATTGGTTTTGCAACTATGCTTTCTGTGCTAAGCAAATGATACAGATGCCTTAAAACCAAGCAAAAACTTGTTATTTCAAACTTCTGCAAGACCAGAGGTACAAACTATACCTGAACATTCCTTTCCCTTATTGACTCCTTACAAAGCAAGTATATATAATAAGGCTGAAACCCCCTATCTGGTTTCTAAAAGACAAGTTTTTATTATTTTGAATTTCATAGATATGAACTTCTAGATAAAAAAATGGAATCGTACTTTACTTCACATCGACCAGCACAACACAAAATCTGTATCAGTATTTTTATCAGTAGCAACAGCACAATCTTCACTGTTTTAATAGGAAAAAATAGGTTTAATTTCTGTCTGTGTGTATATATGGATAAATACATATTTGCTTACTTATTATTGGAATGCTTCTACTGAACCACAGAGTTAGTTCTCTTCTTTATCAGGTAAGAAGAATATTAAGAGTAGTTGGCTGGAAGAAAAAAGAAATGGAATACAAAATGGAGGAAATACTGTATCCCCCAAATGAGGCCCTTTCAAGCTTGTTGGTTTTTGCAAGGATTTGCTATACAAGATATAAGAGGTTTTTCCACTTTAAAACAAGCAGATCTGCATAGAACTTAAAGGCCCAAAGACCAGAAGTCAAAGAACCCTCTTCAAGTCAGTGGTAATTCAGAGAATTTTCGTGAGAGACCTGAAATAACTGGTATGAATCCACTGGAATAAAAAAATCTGCCCTACTGTGTGTTACTCGTGTGTGTTACTCGGTTACTAAGACAGCCTTAAATAAAAACATGTGGATTATATAATAACATAATTGTTTAGTTTTTGTAATGTACCCTCACCTAAGTAGATAATTGGCAATGAGGACTGAACATGAGAACTTTTGACCTGAAATTACTCTTTTTTTTTTCTTTTTTTTTTTCTGAATTCAACAGGAACATGCACTCTGTTCTCTCAACAACACTTAAAACAATTATCAATGGTCATGGTTTTTTTTTTTTTGTTTAAAAGATGTGCTCAGAGAAGTCTGAATAGCTCTTGGAAGCTGAGGTAGTGGTATCTATCTTTAAACAGGAAAAATTACAACATAGATGCTGGCATTGACAGTGCTTAAATCAATATTCTGGAAGTATCACATGTATAATTACCTGTCAGTGAAAAAGAACCAAGAGAATGTCAAGGAAATGCCATCTATGCTTTGATTTTCTCACACATGTGTGTTTCTCTCACATATTTACTAAAGGTAAATGTTTAAATATGCATTCACACCAGTTCTTGAAGAGCACATAAAAGGCAGAGACAACATAATAAAGAGGATGTGCCCTAAAATTGTTTCTCATCTTAATCCATTTGTGGAGAGCTGTTCTTTCACAAGGGCTAGCACAGATCTGATGGGGTAAAACCCTGGCCTGCTGAAGTCAATAAAAGTTTTGCTATTGATGTCATTGGGCTGGAATTTCTTCTATTATCTTTAGACACCTGGACAGCTGCCTGAACATCTGCTGAGGTTGTCTCCAAAAAGTCAAAGTGCAGTTTCTTACACATACTCTGATCTGCTGGTGAGGACAACTTCATCCCATTAAAAAGTACTTACAAATTAGGGTTCATTAGAAGTTGCTGTGCCTGGCATGTTTGGTAGATTTATTATGGAGCCCTCTCACTTGAGAAAACATAATCAAATACTTTCTTGCTTCCCAGAACCACATTTTTCCAGACCCCCATCAAAACATGGTGCAGTAAACCATTTTTCCAAGGGTACACAGGAAGTCTGTGGCAAAGCCAAAAAATTCAGAGTCCCATGGAATTATTTGAACATAATCCTGTTTGGTTTTCTGGTTTTTTTTTTAGAAGTACCAATCAGGAACGAGAACATGAGGAAAAGAATGAGGGAGGTTTGTATTGGCCAACTAACATTTTTCAAGCCTAACATTTCCTAGAAGCACAATGAATTAAAGTGCAAGGCAAACACTGTACATGCAGGAACATAAGCCAGGTTATTTCCCAATTTATGATCATGTATGTATACATCAAAATATTTGTGTATCTCTGCTTACAAAAGCACAAGGAGCAAGCAAGGGTCTGCCTATGAATAGCAACATTTATGTGACCACTGTGAACAGTGACAAGAAGAATACAAAATCTGTATTAAAACAGAAGAGTTTAGTAATTTGCTATTGCAATGCCATGCTGCTGAAGTTGTTTACCAGATTTAGAAAAACCAGATGTACTTAGAAAACAATAAAACCCCACTATTCTTGCAATGATTAATTAACTATATTTTCAGCTTTGCCTTCAGCATAGAGCTGCCACTGGCAGGAAGGTAGAACTCAAGCAAGAGAAAGCAAGACCTTACTTTTGTCCCTTTTAATTTACCAAGTAATTCCATTCCTTGTGAATTTAGTAACATATTACAGCCTTTGGTGAACAGTAATCATTGGAAGTATTAGGAAACAGAAGCTAAGGATTAACCTTGCATTAAAACTACTGTTGACCTTATAGGAGTGATTATTTATTAGTCTGTGAAAATCATGACATAACCTCACAGCTCATATAACTATTCAGGTGTATTATAAAAATAAATAAATACCATCCTTCTCTCACCACCAACAGCACCACACTGGAAATCACTTGCACTTGAAGTTTTAATACTGATGTTTAACAGATCAACACAAATACAGCATTTAGATTATTGCTAAGATTAAAAGGTTTATCAGTAAATTTAATAATTACTGCATGAATAAAAAAATGCCCACCAAAAAAAAAAAAAGACTCAAGCCTGTTTTGTATTTAAACTGAGTAAAGAATTTCGTTTAGAATACATAGAGTTAAAAAGCAACTACTTGGTCATACTCAGTTGTTTGTGCAGCACCAAATTTAAATCCAAGAGAGATTATGAGAAAATTTGCTGCAGGCTGTCAGACCTCATTAAGTTAATGGAACTGGTAAACTGGCACATTTCCAGCACATTGTGGAAAGAAAAGGGCTTTCAGCTCAAGAGTGAAGGAGATCTAGTTTCGGTTTGGCAGCTAAAGGAGATTATTAGCTATAAATAATGGCTGCACTGAGATGACTTATATGGGATTGCTTGACCAAAATGAAGTCGAAGAAACAAAAAACATTAACATTTTGAAATGAATGATACAGTCTCTTTGTTGGATGGAATCTAGAACAGCTTTGGAGACATTTTCCTTTTAAAGCCTTACTATTTACAAAATCATCTAGAAGTCTTCAGAACAAGCTTAGCTCCCACTGAACTCATTAACAGAGAGAAAATTCTTCTCTTTGTTGAGCCTTTGAATCTCTTTAAAAGATGCCATGAAGCAGTGCTTCAGTGTGAGGTGCTGTAATGTACTAACATTAATGTAAAAGTACAACATTAATATAAAAGTATTGTATTATTTTGGTCTGGGGTACTGTGGTAAAGTCCTCTCCATCCTTTATGAAAGGATAAATGAAAATCAGAGCTAAAGAGTTTATCTAAGTGTTCTGTTTGAATAGAAAACTGAAGTGACTGTTCCTTTTCTACCCACCTTTCTTTTCTAATCACAGAGGCCAAAGAGAAGGCACATGAAAATAAGAGCTACCATCACGAAGACTAAAATTCATCTATCTAAAAATTCTACTTTTGAACAGTTTTAACTCTTTTTCCCACACACACAAAGAAGTGAAGAATGACTGATGACAGTTTCAGTTAAACATTAGATGTCAATATAATACTTAAACAACTAAGTAATAAAACTGCAAGAAAATACAAACAGGCAGCTTCTCCTACTAACTCTTTTAATAATGCAGAAAAAACCATTTTTTCACTTGCACCTTTCAAAGTATGTAAGTAGACCTAATTTTCTCCCATTACAAGATTCTATACTTTATGTACTACAGATTTATAACCAAGTATCTCATTAATATACCCAGGGAGTGCAGACAGGATCCTGGTCAGCAAATCCACCCCAAGAGACCTGAAGCACTAGTACCTTCTGATATTCTTCTCTAGACACCTAAAGTAAATTAAAATAAATGAGAGGGCTCTCCAAACCTAGGAACATTACAGATTTTTCTAGTCTTGTCGATCACATCTTTTAACTGAACTCTTTTGAACCCTTACAGATAAAACATTAAATAATGTCTAACCAGCTGAATATTACAAACCTGGACAGGAGTAAGGACCACTCATATTTCTCATGATAAAGTTACATCACTGCTTTATATTGGTGCTGTGAGCCAGAAAATGCAAACTGATGCCCAAAGGCAGGAGTGTCCTCATGAAGGTAAAGAGAAAAAACAGGACAAGAAAGGAGGGAGCAGAGAAAGTCAACTCTTCACTGTCAGGGTGGGCAGGCACTGGCCCAGGTGCCCAGAGCAGCTGTGGATTCCCCATCCCTGGCAGTGCCCAAGGCCAGGCTGGATAAATCTCTGAGCAACCTGGGACACAGGAAGGAGTCCCTGCCCATGGCAGATGACCTTTAGAGGTCCCATCCAACCCAAACTATTTCATGATTCAATGACAACTGATTGCTACTTGAGCCAAGGGAAAACAACAATTCTATGATTCCAAGATATCCGAGTGCATGGATAGTCTTACCAGATAAGGCTTGGTTATACAGTGAATTTCTTGGAGGAAACAAGTTTAAAACAGCCTGAACAGAGTGTCCTAATTTGAGTGCAAGATATTCCAGAAATTCAAAGAAGGAATATAGCTGCATTGATAATGGCTGGGGTTTTTGTATAGCTGAAAGTGACAGTATACTGAATTTTACTGATCAAACTATGACCTTACATACAGCAGCACTACACACTGCATTGTATCCCATGCCTTCCTACTTGGACATATTAACAGGGCGTGTTTTGAGCACTTGTCTGCTCTAATTACATTGATTTCCATAGAGGTTTCTCCCACTTCCAGCTGTTAACCATGAATTTTTTTGTTCTTAACGTATGCCAAACCAAACAGAAGCCAAAATTGCTTGTTTGCTCTCAGTCTTTCGGGTGTGTATCAAGACTGACACCCCAAAGATTTATCATTAAAGTCTTCATCCTTGTTCATTATGACCGTGACAAAGAAACAAGTAAGATTCTATGGTGAAATTAGTTTAAGGAAAGGTCTCATTCACTCACAAATTGCTAATCAATAATTTTCTATCTGACCCTGATAAATGATACATTGCTTCAAACACACCTGGCTGTGTATCTGTAATACTCTGTGCATCCTAGAACTGCATATATGGCTTTAGTTTTCAATCAGTGCCAGATAAATTCTTTTTTTAAAGAAAAGTGACTATAAGAAGACATATTTTGTATGCTTTTCTAGCTTCAGTTTAATTTCAAGCATCTCTCAGTACATACTCCTAACAATTCATTCCTAAAAGGAAATTCCTGATTTTTAGTTTCTATGAAATTCCCCTCCCCCTCTCTCAACTTCTGCAAGGCAGTATATGCATCAATTTGAAAACGCTTGTGTTTGTCTGTAATTGGTTGTTTTATATGTATTCTTTTTTGTAAATAGTTACAATATTTCACTCTGAGTCTATTGCATGTATATATTATTTATAAAAGATTTTTTCACTCTGTACTATTTATAACTAACTCCTTCACAGAACTCATTCCTGCACAGAACTTAATTTCTGCCATTGAAATTAATTTTTTGAACTATTCAGGATTAAAGAGAGGTCAATAAACCAATTACTTTGGGCAACGGTGCAAAATCAGTAAAGTAATTAATGCCCTTTTCATTGTTTCCACATCATGGAGTGTTAATAAATTGGGCTTTTGTCACTATCCAGTAATTTCTTTACAACAAATTTCTTCATTCCAATCCATCTTATTTTATGGCTCCCTGTTAATACTTTAAAATACCAGACTAATTAGGTTTGCATTTACACTGTTAAGTCACAAGCTCCATTTTCATCTCTGTTCAGACTCTCTATTTTCTGATATTCCTAATGAGGCAATACTTTTATTTAAAGGGTGTGATCCTTTCAAGAATTTCTAGTGGCTTATTAGTTATGTGAAGAGGATCTGCCAGGAGTTCCCACGTACATCACTTAAGCACAGCACACACACACTGGCCAGGAACACCAGCACACCATTAAATCCAGGACCTCCCCTAACCTGGGGTTCATCTTTTTGCAGCATCAGCCTGTTTGCAACTGCAGCCCTTTAATTGCTCCCTTCCCTCCTATGATATTTTGGCTCCTTTCCTGTGTTTGTGATGGACTCGGCTGCAGCTCGAGGGGAACCTGCAGCAGAGCTGAGGAGAAAGGGCAGGACTGGGCAGTGGCATCACCAGGATGAAAAGAGGGCTCTGCCCATATTTCAGCTGCTGTATCTTCCAAGGGTACCATCAGGAAATGCACAACTCTCTAAGGAAGCCACGTCACAGACAGCAAATCACCTGAGTATTTCACAGTCACCCACAGGAAAAAGGCACCTTCTCTGAAAAAAATAACCTCTCTCCTGACAGGAACAGGAAAATGAGAAAAGACAGTAATTTCTCTTCTGCAATGCAAACTGATGTGAGTTTTTACTCTGAAAGGGACAGGAGTGTCCTTGAGCATCTTCCTTTAAAAAAGGAAATGGCAACAGTAGGAGGAGCCCTCTTGCTGAAAACAACTGCATAAACCAAGAATCTTTTAAGGACATTTTTTCTTGGGGGATAAAAAAATGTAAAAATTCTGAATTCCCTCACCTGGCTGCTACTCCTGAGATGTACAGAGAATAAACCAAGGCCACATGATGCTGGTCTTGGCTGGTGTAGAGTTAATTCTCTTCATAGAAGCCAATACAGGCCATGTTTCAGATTTGTGCTGGGAACAGTGCTGGTGATACAGGGATGTGCTGGGCATGGCTCAACACCTGCCTGCCCTGGGAGGGGGAGCATCCATCCCATGCTTTGCTTGCACCTGTGGGCTTTGCTTTATGTATTAAACTGTCTTTACCTCAACCAAAAAGCTTCCCCACTTTTACCCTTCTGATTCTTCCTTCCCACCAGGGAGGTTGTGAGGGAGAAGCTGTGTGAGGCTGGCTGCACCCTGGAGGAATGAGAAACCTCATTTCTAGGAGGGCAGCTAACCCAGCTGGAGAATAACTGAGCTTTCTCAATTCCATGAAGAAAATGCAAAGATCTCTGCAAACCAGGCCTTAGGTGAGGAAAAACACTCTGCATCCTGAGTGGAATCAATGATCAGTATTACTGTATGCCTAGGAAATGTGTTTGGAATTAGCCCTCCCTCCTCAGATGCTGAGGTTCTACACATTGACATAAATGCTGTAGAGTTAATATTCAGGTAACACTGAGATCTGAGCATGTACTTCAAGCCATTCTGAAGCCAACAAGAATTATGCCTGTATTTAAATGTGCTTTTCTGGTCCTTCTCCGATTTCTGAGTTGCTTGTGGTGAAGAGAAGGAAGGGATAAGAGCCAAGCATGCCAAACACAGCCTACATCACCACCTCTGCTTCACTCAGAGGTGAATGAAGTCATTAACTTGAAAATCTGGACTTGGAAGAAGTTTGAAACCACTTACAACCTCCAAAATTCCACCTGGGAGATAATTTGCCAAGGTGCTAAGTGGAGACAGAGCCAAAGTTCCTGGTTCAGCCAACCCAGCTGTATGGCAGGAGCCTCCTGCCAAGAACAGGAAGGTTCAGAACTGCAAAGTCAGATATAAGACTGAGCAATTTTCACAATTGTACACCCAATTTAAATCCCTACACTGATGTTTGTAAAAGGCCTTGAAGATGAAAAGCACCATGCACAATAAGCCCTGAGTAAAATTATGAAAACCAACACTTCATGAAAAGAGATTAATTGTTATTACTGTTTGCACATGTGAATTTTCCATAAAAATAGAAATCCAGGCCCCAGTTCAACCAAGCATTTCAACATGTGTGTGACTTTTAAGCACATGATTAATCCCATTTCAGCTAATGAGACCATTCCTGCTTAAAAGTTAGGCATGTTCTCCACTGTCTGTGGCCATGGGGTTAGAGACACAGACACCAGGAGACAGGTGCCACCTCTTCAGGCATCTTGCCCTCAGTGATGTGTTTTATCATCTCAGAATAATACCCAGGTGTAGGTCTCTGTCCATCAATGTACCCTACACACCTCAAAGTCTGCCCCAGGGATGAGCCAGCATGTCCTGGCACTGTCCCACAGGCAGGCATCTACACTTCTCTCCAAACTGTTCTCTCCTGCTGGTCAGGACATGACTGCTTGAGGAAACCTTGTCCAGACCTTGGCTTTGAAATCCTACTATTGACTCCTACCACTTGCTGAGCACCTAAAGACAAATTTCTCTCTTCCTTTTCCCAACTCTGCATAGCAGAAACAAAACTGCATGCAGAGGATTCCTGTTCTACAACTGCCCTTAAAGCTTTTAGCACTCTACTGAATTTAAAAGGCACAGAGTTACCTTTGAGGGGTAGGTTAAATACCAACAACATTCAGAGGAAAAATGAAAACAACAAGTGAAAAATTATTCTTGAGTTTTTCAAACAAAAGATGTCAGCATATCCAATTCTGTGTGAATACTGCTCTTTAAGGAAACTGAAGGAAAAAGTTCTCAAGACAATGTATTTCAGAAATTTCCATGGCAAATACTGTTCTTGGAGCTCCTTTATTGTACAAATTTTAACTGACTGCAGAGCACAGCTACTACTATCTCCACTCACCTGCCTTCTTTAGATGGAGGATGAAACACAGCAGCAAACAGAAGTTTATGCCCTACATTGCAGTTTATGTTTCTGAATATTTATTAATTTTGTGCTCTTCATTCTTTATAGGATTCCTTAGGCCCCTCTTGAACTGTTGCCTTTAAAAGTTAATTCCAGGTGGAAAAGAAAGCACTAAGCAAAAAGAGCTCAAGACTTGACTTTCTTTTTAAACTCTGAACAATGCACAATAACTGCCCTTTCCTGAGGTCACAATTATTGCAGAGACCAAAAGCAGGTTCTTCTAATTGATTTCTATGCAATTTCCAACTTGAGAAAGACAGCCTATAACTGAATTTTCCTCCATGGAATGGCTTATGGATTATGCACTAAGACATGGACTCATTAAAAGAGAATCAAAGGAAATTTCTCAGAAAAAGCAACCCCTCTCTTCCCTGTTTTAGTGATACAGATATTATTTTGTGACACACAAAATCTGTCAGACACCTATTAGTCCATCTAGTGAAGTACATACTCTGCTCCCAGAGATTCAGTGCTTTCTATATTTTCAGATCAATGTAGCAGGATTTTTTTTCAGTGTAAATAAAACCTATAGAGATGTTGATATTTGGAAGTTGGACTCTCTTTACTGCTTGAAGAATATCTGTTTTGCTTTGCAAGCATTCATCAAGAGGCACAACTGAGAGCTCCTAAAAACCTTCAAGAAATAATAACAGAGGAAAGAAGGCAATTCTGGCAGACAGAGAATATCCTTTCAGGTAAAGAAACTTTGCACCTGGTGCCCTCTTTGTTTAAAAAAAAAAAAAAAAGCAATTTATTTGGAAATGAACACCACTTTGCAAGAAAAAACTGGATACATTGAATACTAGAGAGAAAGCAAATCACTTATCTTCTTGGAATAAGAACAGGGCTCTTTAATTACAGATATTTTATACAGAATTAAAGTTCCACATAATGTAACAAAAAAGAGTGAAGCACAGTAACTAGCAGGAAACTTGTGAATGCTGCATTTAACAGCCCCGTGAAACACCTTTATTACTTGATGTCCTCTTGCACAAAAACCACTGATAAGTTTTTCTTGCTACACTTCCTAATACCCACTTGCTAATTTGCTCTGTTCCGACATTCTCCTCCACACACACACGTGTAGATGCACTCCTTGCAGCCAGCACTGTGAGAACTCTCCATCTGGTCTGCAAACTGTAGAATTTCCTTTCCCATCTCTCTCAGAAATATAGTCCCATGACCCACGGGTCACCATCTGCTCAGTTACACTGGCACAATGCCTAGTATGCTTGAGGTAATGCCACCATCCTTTCCTCCAATTGTGAACTCCCAACAAGGCAGACATCTACCAGAGTGTTTGCACACAATGAGGCAGCTCCCAGTGAGATTAGAGTTAAGACACCACAGAAATTCCCTTCATCTACAGTAGCCTAGGATGTGGGAATGACCAAAGACACATGCAGTCTCTCTTGATCAAAGGTCACTCTAAGGAACAAAGCAGTCAGTGCTGATGTGTCCAAGATAGCATAATATAACACACACACATAATTGTGTCCAGCATGTGTGGTTCCCCCCCAGTTCCTCTCTTAATGATCTTTGCTTCACTCAGTATTCATTTGTGTACAAACTCCTATTCTCAGGATGCCCTAGAGCAGAACAAATTATACTAAACATAAGTGAAATCAAACAAAGTTTTCATTGAGTACCATTCATAACATTTACAAACAAGTCTCTTGTGTTAAGTTTCTCAGAAATAATTGGCAGGTTTGGTTTTACACCACTAGATTTTCTTCTTTTTTTTTTTTTTAATTTTTTTTAAAGTGTGCCTATAATACCGTAACAGAAAGCATCTCACGTGACTTATTTATTAAGAATAAAAGTAGCAGAAAATGGAGAAGTTTTTTGTATCATAAAAACCAGTAGATAGGAACAAATATAAAATTTCACCAAATTAGAAAATGTGTTAAATTAAATTCTAATTTAATGCAAATTAGAAAATAAGGAAAATATCTTTCCCTTTTTTTCAAGCGTTATTAAATAGTAAAAAACCCCTTAGGAATGGCTGTTCTCTGGCTTGTGCAGCAGACATGACAGGTAAAAGTCTTCTTTTACAATGCTCCAGCAGTACAAGTCCAGGGTAGGTAAGTATAAGTCCAGAAAAGTTCATTTGAAATTCACCTCTGTATTGTACTTTCAAGTCCCACTGCAAGAAAACACTGCACCAATTTCTGTTACACACTTTTCTGTGCCTCACTAGCTAGTGAGTGTTCTGAAACAACAAAGCCAAAATCCCACTGGCAGAACAGAACCAGAAGAGTCCTTTTTCTACCAACTGGTGCCACTTGTAGCATGTGCTTCTCCCCAAGCTATCAATTCAGCCTCACTACTCAGCTGCCCAGCACTTTATTCAGGTAACATTACACTGGAAGAGTAATTTCAGCAACATTATGCTTCTTAATCTTCAAGAATGCCAAAGCTAAAAATAAAAACCAAACAGTGTGAGAACCCAGGCAGGGTTATGACAGCATTTCCCAGGGGATTACAGCATTGTTACGTTCACTCCTTAGAGGGAATTTTCTCCTCCAAGCTTCAATCTTGCAAGAGGAGAGGCAGCTGAGTGTGTGTGCTCATGGCCAGCAGAGGTGTCTTCCTCAGTACAGCCACACACACTGGTGGGGATGAGGCAAAGCTCCACGGGTTTTTGCCTGAATTCAGCCCACATCACTCAAAAGGGTGAAAAGAAACTCACAGTGAGGTGATTGCTGATAACTCTCTTGCTTTTTACTGAAGGGAAATGACCTTGTCATCAGAACAACACAGAAACCTGAGTCCTCCTTGAGCGTTCCTTGACAGCACTAAAATCAAGCATCCGTGATTTAACCCACACTCATCTGCATTTCAGAGATGAAAACACCTTTTTCTCTCTAACTGGAACTTAGAGCAAGCAACACAAAGCTCAGTCAGATGAGCTGCCAGCTTGTGGCAATGAGCACAAAGCTGCCTACAATGACCTGTTTCTAAGCAAGCTGAAAACCTAGTTAGACTGACTATTTATGATAACCCAGCTAAATTTGCACTTACTTTGGTGTCTCAATGCCTTTGACATGATCTAAATTCAGAATCCTGGGGAGAGCTGGAGCTGGTGATGGTAAGAATGCCTGTGCCATTTCTGCATACACATACATGAGGATCATCAAACATCAAGGAATGGGGAAGAATTTTCTTAGCTGGAAAACAGCTGTAAGGAAACCACTTTTTCTTCTTCCTCTTCTACATTTGCAGGTAACCTGACTTTGCTATTTAAGATTCATATTATCTATCAGCCTCTGCTAGAGCATCAGCATGTGACCAGATTACATTTTCTTTTCTTTCTGCTAATTTGAAAAACCTCCTTACTAAATTGCAAATTAAGGGACAGTTACAGCAATGACTGGCTGCAATCCTCCCGAGTGTTTCCTGTGCTGATACTTAATATTCAACATCCAGCTGTCAGGAAAACAGTCTGAGTAGATACAACCAAGGACTTCACATGGGATATTTTATATCTTGGATATACTCCTGTGTGTCTCAGATAAAAGCAAACTGTAACAGTATGAACATTAAGCAGGTATTTGCAGCAATTACTATAGGAAATTAACTTGTTAAAACTAGGGACAGACCCTCTGAGAAGAACTGGGAGGGCACCAGACGTTTATTTCAGAGTGTGACATGGATTCTCACATATGTGCTGGTTCCACACCAGCTCCTTGCCTCAGGGGACATCGTGACTTGCCCTTGCTGCACATTTCTCTAAAGCAAGTTTCTTACAGAACTAACTGATTAAAAGGAAAGTGTTCACACAGAGCAGAAAGAGGGTTGAAAGATGAATTTTATTTTTTCCTGGCTCGGTGTGTTTATTTTTTTGCCTTGGTTAGACCATTCCAGTAATGTCGTTGGAATATAAATGTAATCCACAAGTATGAGACTAGACTGAGTGCTGATTAATTTAAGTGTCTTAAATCCACAGCTTCGTGTATGAGCTAAGCTTGGGTCAGAAATGCCAAATTAAATAGTGGCACAACTCTTAAGAAATAACTTGTGACTTGGACAATCCATAAGGAATCAATAACAAATTAAAACCAGTCAGTAGCAGTGAACTGAATAAATGAGTCATTCTTCCCAAAACAAACCCAATAGTAAAGTTCGTTTGTCTGTCAGGAAATTAGTGCTGTATTTTTGAAAGGTGCTAAATTACTTTTTAGAGATATCATAAAGCTGATATTGAAAACCAGAACAGTTCAAAGGCAGCTTTCCAAAATGCTTCTCTTACTTAATAGGTAAACCTACCACGTTTGTGCTTAGCATTTCATTCTTCACAAATGGGCAGAAAATTCTTTTGTTTCACTTTTGAAATGTTTACACAGCACAGCTTTCCCAAAAAGCCTTCTGGAAAAGTTTCCAAAGGATTTGGGAAAGATTACAAAATAATGTTGTTCGGGATTAGTTCAGAAGCAGCAACTAAGACCAGAACAGCACTGGAAAATGGGGAAAAAAGATACTTGTTATGCAGTATTAGCTAAAAATGTACTTTGCTAAGAATCAGAACAAACAACTTTGAAAATTTTCAGAAATTCTAGGAATTGTGACTAAGCATGAAATTGTTGTTCAGACTTAAGAGGACTTCAGTTATGGCTCATCCCACACCAAAATAACATTTAACTTATTTGAAATTCATACATAATTAGAAGGCTGGTAGAAAGAAAAAAAATTAAAGACCTCATAACTTAAATGATTATTAGAGGATTTTAGTAGCAGATCTGTGCTACCAAACTGTGCCTTATATGAGATTAGTTGTATTCTCCTTTTGCAAAAAATTCTGGTGGATGCATCTGAAAACACCTTTAAAAATCAAAAATCTCTTGGTTCTGCTGACAGTAAGGTTATCAGGAATCACTCAACGAGCTTTGAATTAGTTCCTAACTTCTGATTATATTTTAGGTATGGTAATAGATTGAGTAAAACCTTCTCTTATTCTCTCAAAAGAGCAGTTCATGTAAAACTGACCAAGAACTTCTATTCTATTGGATGTTTGAGTATTTCCTCATATGCTGTTATGACATTACACCTCGAGAATAACCGAGCAGCTCTACCACAACTGCAGAGAGCTGCTGCAGCTGGGTGCAACCAAAGAGCAGCCCCAGTGCCCACCCCCAGCACAAGAACGTGAGCTAATCAGCAATCATCCTCCTGACACACACAGCACAGTGTCCCACTGTGCATCCACTGCCTTTCCCCTCCAATACCCACTCTAGTTCTTCTTACTAAAGCCTGAAAAAATTCTAACTATGTTCACACAAAAGAATTTGCTGAGTAGAAAACACCAGCTTTCCAATGCCTTTTTTTTTTCTCTCCCAATACTCCATTGAAACTTTCTATAAATGATTTTTTCCTCCAATTAACATGCGTTATAAGACCAGCAGAGAGATCATAAATTATTGTTGCTGTAGGCTTTTCAGTGTAATTTATTACTGAAAAGTCATGAGCACGGCTTTGGAAAGGCCAGCCTGTGAATCTGTAAACCGAGGAAATTAAGAACTAAGCTGGTCTCTTTACCCTGAGGTCAATTAGAAATGACACCAGCAGACGCCTCGGTGACCTGGGGAGATTTATAGCTCACCGTGCCTGGCCAGTGGCTCAGCCAGCAGATTAAGATCAGAACAGCACCTGGGAGACTGTCACCAGCTAAGACAGGCTGGAGCAATGGCTCCAGGCTAAAATGTGCACAGGAAAAGAGGTCAAGTCAAGCAGCCTTTGTTTGTCCCAGGGCTCAGGCACATGTGGAAGGTGCCAGCGAGAGCTGGGCTGACAAAGGTCTGTACAGGGGCACTGGACTGTCTTGTAACAGCAACAAAGGCAGCAAGCTGTCAAGGCACTCTGACTCCTCTCATGACTAAAAGTCATCTCTGAAGGCATTTGCTGCTTGAGGAGGCTTCCTGTGATTTGCAGATCTTGTTCTTTACCTCTTTTCCTTTGTTATTTTTACAAGTGCAACCATTAGCTGCAGAATGCCTCACATCATAAACCCTCATGATTTAGGAAAAAAAAAAATTTTGATCACTCTGCTGTGAGAATCTTATAAGAAAACAAAAAAGGCTGTGTCTTTTAGCCACTCATAAATATTTTATAATTTGGGAAGAACAATAGCCTAGAAGGTCAAAGTTCAGGTCTGCAGTAGTCAATGAGATCTTTGCAAGACAATAAAAGGGAAAGCTGCCCTTTGTTTTACAACAACTTTGGAAACAACTTCACCCAGGCGGTGGAAGCTTACAGACTTTCCATTGTACTCAAGTCGTTTGTGCAAGTTGCCCTTATTGCAGCTTTGATAAATGATGTTTGCAGTGGAGAAGCTGTTTAGGGTTTCTGAGCATGGAGAGCTTTTAGATCCATGTCAGGTACTCAACAGGGATGTTCAGAGGAGAGCACAGCTTAGAAGGCAATTGTCATTTTCTCAATTAACCACTGTTCAGGCTCAAAGAGGGATTTCCTGATTTCTTCTACTGTATGTAGGCCCAGGCTGGAGGACAATTAGGTACGAGGAGAACAGAACGTAATCTTTGGGTTCTCAGTGCCACACAGTTTTTAAAAATGGAATAAAAGAGATATCTATCTCACAGAGTTGTGAGGTTTGGTTAAAGCTCAGAACTCTATTTATTAGGTGGATAACTGAAATTCCTGGGTGAGTAACTACTGACATTTGTTACTCCTGAGAACTCCACACAACAGGGAAGTCATCTCCACTTTTCTTCTATCTTCCAAAGTATTAAATTAAGCCCTCAAAAAAACCCTCAAAAACTGAAAGTGGCATAGCTGAGGATTTACTAACTTAGCCATGGTGTTTGTTGTTTTGTTGTCCTCTTTTGGTTTATAAAGCTACAAGCAATAACTCTAGAATGCAAGAATAACTCTATGAGCAAGAACTCTAGTGAATCTGCAAACTAAAAGGTATTATTTATCCACCAGATTAAAACACAGCTTACAAGATATCACATGCCCAGAAAATACGAACCCCAAACTTGTTTCCAGCTTCAGCTTTGTAGATATCAATTCATAGCATGAATTTTTTCCTGCACAAAGTTCTCATTTCTGCTTCAAAACTTGAGGTTCTTCTGTGGTTTTTTTTGATGTCCTTAGAATCAATGAATAAAAAGCCTGCAAAGCTTTCCCACACCTCCCTCACCTTGTCTCTTGGAAGGAGATCCAGTGCATGAAACATTTAACATCAACCTGCTCAGCACTGGCATTTTGAAATGGATGCCTGACAAATCTCTCTAAGGTTTTACACGTGCAAACAAACGTGCTATTTATAGAAATAATACTAAATAACACCTGTTTGACTGAGAGAAAAAACCCACATTGGCAAAGTCAAGAAAAATACAGGTGTGACAGTGTGGGCTGGCTCTAGAGTTTATATGCAGTAGCTTTTCCAGCTGTTTAATTAGGCAAACATCTGATAACAATCCTGGAATACCAGACACAAGCACTGAGTGTAAGGCTTTTCTTGCTTATTTGCATCAATTGAGTCCATCACAAGCCTCTACTTCCCATCTTGACAATGATCTATTCAATATGGACTTAAACTGCACATAGAATATTATTTTTTCCACAAAACTTGATGTTCCTCACAGGGTATTAAATCTCTCGTCAGCAACCACAGTCAGTATAAAATTTAAATGTTTATAAATGTTTCAAGCTGCCACATCTTTGTCCTCCATGAGATTGGAGAAGGAATAAAATCAAGCAGCTCTTCTCCTCAGGCAACTTTTCCCAAGTGATGCAGTCCAGAGACTGGCTTGTTGGTATTTGTTATTATAATCAACTTTCCATAGCTTTTACCAAGGCATAATCCTTAGTATATGTTTAACCAATGCAGATAGATTTTCAAGTCATACAACCTAAAACAAGTGCACAGGGTGTTATGCATCATCAAGAACACAGTGGATAATGTTCAGCTATCCACTTCTTTTCTACTCCAATTCCATCCCCTTGGATGCTCTCAGCTCTTATTTGAATGACCCCAGTGTTTCAGTCTTAATAACCTTCACAGCAGTCCATTCCAAACATTTATTACTCCTGGGTTAAAAACTATTGCTCAGCTACATCTGTTCTTAATTTGATTTTGCAGAAGTTTTTTTAGTTCTTCTTTTTTTCTTTTTTTTTTCAAATGCACTATTTCCAATGGAAAAAAATATATCTAAAAGCTGTACTTAGGGAAAAAATTACACAGTATGCAGGAGGGTGTGGCAAGCATAGCGTGTCTTTTGTCAGAAAGCTGAATTAATGGGCACTGGCTGATATTTAGAGCTTGTGGGCTTTCTTGCCACAGAAAAATCTGTCATTTCTGTGGACATCCTTTACTCAAAATTTGAAATACATATATGTACACACACAAAGGGAAAGGCTCTTGATGGGAATCCCACCGTTGCTCTTATTCAAGTATGGATGAACAAGGTATCTTGGGCACATCCAGCTGCTTTTCCTGCCACACATACCACAGGCAGCATGTGGCACTGCTCAGGCACCAGGGGAGGCAGGGATCCTGCAGCTCCAAGCACTGTGGGCTTTGGGCAGCTCCCCAGGACATGAGCAGTGCTGGGGAATCTGAGGAAAATTAATTCCTCTGAAGCTGCATCAATAAAACTGTCCTGTGTTGTGATATCCCAGAGTGTGGTTTATATAAGGCAGCTTTGCTCCTGCTTGCTCTTTTGACACACAAGTGTTCATCACTGCCTTGGGGACAAGTCTGATCAGCTCTAGAGGGCTGTGAATCCTGGGATGGCCTGGGTTGGAAGGGACCTTAAAGAACATCTTGTTTCAACCCTCCTACTAGGAGCAAGGACCCCTTCCACCAAGATTACTGAGACCCCCACCCAGCTTGGCCTTGAACACTTCCAGGGATGGGGCATCTACAAATTCCCTGGGTAAGCTGTACTAGTGCATCACCAAAATTCACAAGCAAAGAATTTTTTCCTAACACCTACTCTAAACCTAAACCTTCTCTTTCAGTTTGAGGCCATTCCCCCTTGTCCTGTCACTACATACTCCTGTAAACAGTCCCTCTCCATCTTTCCTGTAGGCTCCCTTCAGGCTGCTATTAGGCCACCCTGAAACCAAGCAGAACAATGACAGCTCTCAGCCTTTCCTCACAGGACAGGTGCTCCTTCCCTCTCACCAACTCCATGGATCTGCTCTGCCCTTCCTGTGCTGGGACTCCAGAGCTGGATGCAGTGCTCCAGGTGAGGTCTCACCTGAGCACAGCGGAGGGACAGGAGCTCCTGCCTCCCTTGGATGCAGCCAGGATGCCACTGGATTTCTGGGAGGAAAATGCACATTGCTGGGTGATGTACAGTGCTTCTTTGCTCATGGGTCATTTGCAATTAGATGGGGTTTTTTTTTTGGTGTGGGCAGGGCTGTCTCAAAGACAACCATTGGGCATTTTCACACAGTGAGATGTAAGTTAAGAAAATTGTTCCTAGCATGTTCCCCCCAATAATATGGGTTGAAGGGCAAAAACCAAACAAAGCTGAACACAAAGTTCCTAAGCAAACTCAGAAAGAGTCACACAGGCACATTTTCTATTCCATTTCACATGCCATGATTAGTAACAGCTTCTGCTTTCCTCTGAGTCACTTCTGAATGCACAGAGCAAAGGAGACTGTGCCCCACCGAGAGGGAACTTTCATAAAGTTCCCATCAATCGACAGCAGCAGCAGCAAAGCAAACCATGCTCCCTCTTGCTTCAGTGCCCTTCTGGCACTGCCCTGCCTGCAGCACAGACAGTAAACAGTAGTGTGTTTGTGTGCAAATAGCATTCTCCTGAATGATGTCTGCACCTGTGTAAACTGACATCACTATCTTTTTTCTAAACTCAGTTTATTTAAGGAGTTCACAAGAGACACCTGTTCCATGCACAGGCACAAATGACATTCAGGGAGCTGAGAAAAAGTGTGTGTGTGTGTGGGGAGGTGCTGGGGGGTGAAGGGCACAAGTGACTTGCAGGGCTGGGTCCACAAGTGTGTTTATATCTCCTGGTCCTGCAACAGGCAGCTGCTGCTGCTGCTTTCATTGCTGGCCTCCCTGCTCTAAGCTGGGATTTGCAAAATAAAATACAACCACAGTGAGTTTTCAATACTGGCTTACTAAAGGGAGAACCTCAGTAAATACTGGGGGAATGAAAGAGAAGGGCTGGAGCAGGCAGAAAACAGCCTCCTCTCTGAGAACAGCACCCAAGCACTTTAAAATAAAGCTGGCAAAAGACTCAGCCTAAAAGCTTATACAGGATGTTCTAGGGCATTTTCCTGCTCTGCTCTCAGCCTTTTCAGGCTGGCACAATGTCTGTCTTTGGGGCATTTTGGTTTGGGGTCTTTTTGCATTTCAGTTTTTTTGTTTGTTCTTTCTTTTCTTTGAGAAAGGGCACAGCAAGCTTTGAAGTTTTGGTCTCCAAAGCATTTGCACTGTTCTGTGAGGATACTGCTCCTGTTTGGGACACCTGCCCCAGCTACAATAAAACACAGAAAGACTATTTCTACTTTAGAGTGAACAGTGAGACAGGAGGTGCTCACACCCCATCCAACCAAAAGCATTTTAAAGAAAGCTATATTGATGTTCACTTGTCACCTGGCACGTTCTCCCTTACTGAAGTAACAGTTGTAAAAGTATCAGAAATGCATTTCTCAAACTCACTGTTAGGATTTAATGTAAAGAAAGTGATTTTGAGGAGAGTTGGATGGCAAGGACAAAGACTTCCAAACAACTGTGGTGAGTAATTAATTCCCACCTCCTCTTATCTCAGTGGGAAAAGAGCCAGAGACCACCACTGCAGGAACACCCCATGGAGAAACTTGAGAGTCAGACAGAAAACCAGAAGCACTATGACAGGAAAATTAGTTAAAACTGAAACTTAGCAAGCTGGAACAAGACAACAGAACGTGGAAATCAATGATTTTGGAGCACATCACGATTTTGAAAATTAATGTAAGACCCACAAAGCATCAGAGCTTGATTTTCTGTTTACAGGCACTGTAACACACCTGTCACAACAGTCAAACCTTGAGGGAAGAAAATGGATTCATGGCTTTAGACAAAAAAAGCCCTGTGCCTAAAGAACAGCTTTATTAATTTCAGTGAAATAAAGATGGAAACCATTTTCACCATATCAGGACTGTGCCTCCCTAAAACACCAAAACCTTTTGTCTCTTTCCTCTATGAACAAATTGCACATCACTAATCAACACTTTAAAATTTTTCAAAAATTAATTTAAAGTACATCATCACCTTAAGTAGGGCAAATGAAAAAAAAAAAAAAAAAAAAAAAAAAAAAAAAAAAAAAAAAAAAAAAAAAAAAAAGAAGAAAACCAGAGACTAATTTTAAAGGCCATCAAATGTACCCATTTTACCCATTTTAATCAGCAAAGCACCTTACACCTCATTCACTCTACTACATCCCTTCTTTGCTGAGAAAGAGTATTTGCCTGAGCAAAGTTTAAACACTGGATTTTACTTCAAGGGAACCTGAATATTTTAATTTTACAAGCAATTTTCACCCAGGCACTGGATTAGCAACTCGTATCCTCTTGATATTTCAGCGTCATTCCAGTGTCACTCCCTAGACCTCCCCAGAGGGTCCTAAACCCCATTCCCAACCCACCAGTGTCCAGGTCAGTAATGATGGGAGGCAGACACACAGCGACTTCTTAATCCCTAGGAAGACTTCATGACAAAAACAGTGACACAAAAACCCACAGAGGTTCCAAAGTGAAGACACTCAAACAACTTCATTGTATTATAGAGGTGCTAAAAGAAAAAGCATAAAAATTAAGTGTGAAGCATGCTTTTTCACAGAACCACAGAGTGGCTGAGGCTGGAAGGGACCTTTGGAGGATTTTCCAGTCCAGCCTTGCTGCTCAAAGCAGGGTCAGCTGCAGGACATTGCTCAGGGGTTTGAACAGCTCCAAGGAGGAAAACTCCACAACCAGCCCTGGTAACCACTCTATGTTTCAACAAGTAAAAGTGTTTTTTCTTATGTTTCCATAAAATTTCCTGTCTTTCTTGACAATATTTATGGCCATAAAAATAGAACAAAATATAGTACAGCAGGGCAATTGTTCTATGTGAAAAAAAATAACCCCTTGTCATTTGCCTACAGGTCTGTGTCCTGACAGCATTTAACTGCAAAACCAACACGTTCCTGAAGTGAGAGCCTGGAACCAACAATTCACTCACAACTTCTCTGTTAGTGAGCCAACATAAAGCTTAGAGCATAAACTTACAGCACAAAAAAAGCCCAAGCAGCTAAACTGCTTTTTATTCTAGGCCTCCACTGTTGATGACACAGCTCTTTTTGTGTAGATGCTCATGGAACATCTTTCCTTTGTGCCAAAGTCGACAGTTTGATGCTTTTGCAGTGATTTGATTTTATTTAGAATTTTTGTTTTTTAACATGCACAATTGCCAAAATCAAGTCCAGCTCTACAGAAACTGCCCATCTCCCTCCTGAGGATATTCAATTCTCTGGGATGACAGTGTGGAAACACCACAATTCTTAGTGCTCTCGTCTTTGTATTTCACATAGAGACCCTTTTGTGCCCTGTCAATTTTAACAAAGTTTATTGGGAAGTTCAATCTAACACAGATGTGTGCTGACAGAAATTTTACAGGTGATGACAAGGCTCCATTAACTCAATGTGCACGATGGTAGTTTTTGTGAGTCTCTCAGAAATCTTATTGTACTCTCCTGACCCTGGATACTCATCTACTGCTGTGCAAAGCCCTTTTGTTGAAGCAAAACACAAAAACAATGTTTGTATTAGTTACAGAGATTTACTTACCCATATATTTCTTCTTAAAGTGTGAAAGAGACATGTTATGTGATGGTTTTTGAAATAAATTGCTATTCTGACAGCTGGATTAAACATAAGAGCACTTGCATGCTTCTAGACACAGAGCTAGACAGCTGGAGAGGGTTTACAAAACTACTCCAGCAAGCCAGGTTCCTAAGTTTCCTCTGGTGTTTCCCAGATACAATCAGCTTTAGAGTGACTCTGTGTGACAGTTTGGTCTCACCTTGTGTTTTGTGACTGTAACACTCAGGCTAAAGGAGGCAGCAACTCGTTAGCACAGGAATTCAGATGTGGGGCTGCACCAGCCCCCAGTGCCTGCTCTGCTCTGCTCGGTCTGAGATTTGGGCTGTGAGGGGCATGCAGCACTTCTGAAAACAACAGCCTCCTTCCTTAACTATCTCAATTCTGCTTGATAAATTAAAAATGTCTATTGCTAAACTGTCTGAAATATTATGGGCTATTTTTGTCCGATGTGGGGAACATATGGCAGATTGTAAACAGTACACAGTTACTGCTCCTCCATGGAACATCCTCTCTGTCACAGAATGATCCCATTCCTCCTCCTCCTCCTGAGGTTTCCTTATCACTGCAATGAGATACAGCAACTTTCACATTAGAATGGAGTAATGACACATTGATTGCTCGTGGCACAAGGCCAGCAGCTCCTAAGGCTAGTCATTATTAGACTGCGAGCCAGCCCAAGCCAGGTTTCACTGATGACACGGATGATGGAAAGGAACACAGTGGAATGAAAGCAGAGGCACTCATCTAAAGCTGTCTGTGAGGCAGCCAGGAATCCTGCAGTGCACCAGGGAACACTCTTCTCACCCTGTCCTGGAACCCTCCAACACAGGCATGGTGAGGCAGAAGAGGTATTGAGAAATCACCCTTGCCCTCTCAAAAGAAAAGGGCTATCAACCATGCATGCCCCTCAGTTTCATGGAAGTGGAGTTCAAGAAATGCATCTTCTTGAAGGGTGTTCATTTCCCCAAAAAACAACAAAAAAAGCACAGGAAATTCAGGTTAATTTCCCAAAAAACAACAAAAAAACCCATAGGAAATTCATGTGTTAATTTCCCAAAAACCAACAAAAAACCCCACAGGAAATTCAGGTTCTGATGAACATAAATCTTATATACAAATAAATCACTACAGTCCACCTGACTAATGGTTTAAAGGTTTAACCAGGAGGTTTAACCTTCATTGAAAATTTCCTTTCTTTTAATATTACTTCATTTATTTCAAATTTCATTATGGTATTTCATTAAGGGTGCAACATTATAAATATAATTTCTAGACCATTAGCCTCTCACATGAAGACAGAAGTTCTTCAATATACACAGTCCTAGAGAAATGGATTATCTCACAACTCTGCCTTTCACAACTTCAAAAATTGGCAGTCATGAAAAAAATTGCTTCACATGCCTGCAGAAGGTCAAACAAATAATTTGCTCTCACACCAAGCTCTTTTGCCCCCAGTCACCACAAATTCTGTAAATCAAAGTTGATGGAAAACTCTGAGAAGAAGAAATCCTAGTTTTTATTCTTTACATTAGTGTGATGACACTTGCAGGGTTTTTTAAAGCTTGACAGTGGTATGATGAGAAACCTGGCAACTCACACTCATTTTCTGACCTTCCTCCAGGCTTGCTGATTTTATTCAAAAAAACTTGAATAAAATTCAGTTTTTATGAATAAATCCCCACTAAAATATCTCCATGGATTAGAGTTAGGAGATTCAGAATTAGGACTTTGGGGGGATGTAGAAAAAAAAGTGAAAATTATGAATAAGACAAGAAGAACTGGAAGTTCAGTTTCTAAACATGTGCAGATCACTTTTTGGATCCAACTGTGGAGAATGCACATGTGTAACATGTGAGAATTTACTTGGCAAGGAAGACCCCATGCATCAATTAAAAATTTTGCACCTCTTAAGCTGTAAACATAGTGGTCATTTCACAATTCCTAACTCACTATGACTGCCCCATTTAAATTAAATATATCCCCAAATCCTGCCTCAGGAAATAAGCTGCGAGTTCAGTTACTTTCTGAACAACTTAAATACATTAGTATGAAAATGATCCCTTTTTATGAGGTGCTGTTATTTCATAGGATATACTTAATGTTTAGGAATGTGTGTATCATATACTGAAATTATGTACAACCCATAATGAAACACTTATAAAATTGCAGTAGCACCAGGAGCACCACTGCAGTTAAGGTTCTGACAGACTCTCCTTTATAAACTTATATTTTAATCATACAGAATTCCAAGATGAAATCTGAAAAAACCCCTACCAAACCAAACCCCAAACATTTGGAGGACACAGGCTACACTTTGTGTTTTCTCCATACAGAAGGAAAGAAATGGGAACAAAATTTCTGCCCTTATTCTGAGATACATTTTCTTTGCAGATTAAATTTCCAGTTGCTGGATTTGAAGGGGGAAAAAAAAGAATTATTTGGTCCCCTTCTCCCTCCCACTGCCATCACTGGAACTCAGCAAATTTATTTTTTAAAATTTTAATTTTTCAATTATTTTATAATTTTAAATTAATGGAAGCTTATGAAATTTATCTTCCATAAACAGAAGCCTGGTTGTTGCTGTGCTTCCTTGAGAGAAGAGCTTGTAGGTAAGAGTAAGGCTATAATTCCCTATAATTCAAAAAGCAAATGTTTAATGTTTCTGCACTTCACCAGATCAAGTGAGATAAGCAATTCAATCAACCAAAAGAATGCTTATGGATATACTCAAACTGATGGGGTGTGTACAAGTGCAAAAAAAAAAAAAAGAACCACAGCACATACACATCATAAAACTGACCAATCTGAATAACTATTTGATTAATTATACTGATTTCCAAGTGCAGATTTCCATATGCTAAGTACTTACTCCAAGGGAGGGAAGGACAAGGAATGTTGGGAAGGTGCCTGCATGCCTACAGGTGTGGATGTTCCTCCTCTCACCATCACACACCCACCTGCCCAGTTATTTTCACAGCCACCTTAACCAAACCATACTGAGGTTGCATCCTCTAGTGCTAGCACTAAAGTTAACTCAGAAAATAACCAACTACTTTGGAAAAATGATGGACAGTCTGTTGGGAAAAGCTTAGTGAAGAATATCTCCAAGCAGATTTTTGGGCATTGACTTCAATAAATGCATTTTCTCCGGAAACATGTAACCTGAAAAAAAACACTCTTGCTTGTCTGATGTCAAAACCAAAACTATTTATGCCTCATACACTGGAGAAATTGTTCATGCCTACGTAAAGATTGCCCCCATGGTGTTTCCAAGGTCAGGAATTTGCATCAGAACTCAACAATGCCTGTGGCAAAGAAGCTGGTTTTTCCCTATTTTATGATGAAGTTCCAATATTCAATTTTTTTTTTCAAGTTGAGCCAAAGAGATTTCACACCATCCTGTTCCAGATAAGGCTTCTGTTGATTTTACTGAAAACTGCTCATGTACCATGCAGCAAGCAACTGCCTCACAAACTCCAAGGGTCAGCATTTGGTGAGAAGTTAGGCTGCAGAATCACATTCCATCTATCCATATCTTTTTCAAGAACCAGATTTTCTGTCTTTTACTCAACCAGAAATCAGCCATCAGGGACAAAGGCCCTCAATTAAGAAACCTCTTAAGGTCCTACCATGTATACAAAAGCAAGTGTGTGCTTAAAGCTCTGGCTGAGGCAGCTGTGTGGAGACAAGCAGGAGACACTGCATTTACACAGCAACAACTTCCCTAAGAGCAAGACCTACATTGCTCATTTACTCCAGAATATATAAAATATATGGGTATATAAATATAAAATATATTTACCCATATGACCTCTGAAGTGAAATTCTTAATGCACTTTCTAATTAAAAGCAGGAGTGATCAATCAGTCTTAAAACCTGGGGAGAGGGGCAGTCTAGCCACATGGGTTGTTAGCAAGTGGATTATTTTTAGTAAAAAAGGGTGCCTTTCAAAATCAGACCTAGGTTATCAGCCTTCCTCACTAACAATCCTGACTTTAATCACTCGCTCTTACAAAATGTTCTGCAACAGAAATTTCTATTTCCAGATATAAATCCTTACTTGTCTTGCCCATTTATAAGCTGATTTTCAGGGATTTGAAATGAAAAATGCTAAGTAATTGCACATCACATAAAACCATATTTGAAGTGTTACATTAAACCACGTTACACTCTAATGTAAAGTTGCTTACAAGACTCAGAAGATTTCCAGAATCTGGAAGTTAGTTTTTTTTTTCCAACTGTTTCTCTTTTGATTATAATACTTACACAGCACTCACCAGTAAGCAAAAATAAACAAACTGTGTGTTTACTGCTCTCCACAGCTTTTGAAGCAGGGAAAAGCCTGTTCCTCACGTTGTAAAGGGATAAAGAGGGCCCACATGCAGCCAGAGGGACATCCTCCTCAGCAACACCCCCCTCCATGGCACTGCTTCCAGCTGGGCTCCCTGCATCACTTACAGGTGGAGAAAATCATATTGCATGACTCATTCTGCCAGGTTTCAAACAGTGGAAGAAACTGGAGAGGCCAACAGGTAATTCTCTTTCTGGAGCTCTCAATATTACAGATGTTCTTGCAAGTCTCATCACGGGTGACTTTCAGCCCTTAAATGTGTGCTCAGGTTGTATTTCACAAGGAGGAGACCAGACCCCGTGCCAGAATATGAAACAAAGGATTTTAAATAGGAACTGTGGATAATCTGAAAATATAGCCAAAGAGTTTCAGGAGAGGGGAAAAAAAAAACCACAACAAAGAAGAAATCAAAATATTAGTCTTTGATACTAATATGTCAACAATGCCTCAATGGTATCTGATAAAAATATGATACTGCCCTAAAAATTCTAAACCAGGTCTAGTGTTTCACAGCAAAAAATAATGCAACAGGTTGTATGTTATTACAGTTTTAAGACAAACCTGTTTTCATTTTTTGGCCACTGGACAAAGCTATTCCTACATCCTAACCTAAAACCCAATAATCTACCAATTTTTTTTTTCCCCTGTTCTTTTTCATTGTGGTCTACAAAGCTCCCTGGAAGAGCCCCAAAAGCAATGTTTGCCCTGATTGCTGTACTTCGTTATGTTCTGCACTCTGCAATTATTGAGACGGTTTAAAAAAAGGAGAGGGAGAACAACTGTGAAAGGCATTGTGCAACCGCAGCTGACTGCACGTTAACCCCTGTTCCTGGGTCCCACCCTCGGGTCAAATGCCTCTGAGTCAGTGTCTAGCACAGATGAATGATGTCACACTCACACCACCTCTCCAGCAAGAAAATGTGGTGGAGCCTTTCATCGCTGAGCTTAAGAGACCCTGAGTTACTAAATGAAGTTCTCGAGATAAAAAAAAATTAAAAAAAAAAAAGAATAGGCTTGAAGTTATAAAGAAGGGAAATGAGCACATCAGCAACTTTGAAATGGGTTCTAAGGAAAGGACTGTGATGGGTCACATGCAGCAAAAATGAGCAACAGGGTGCATGTGTTAAAAGTAAAAATAAAAAGATTTGCAGTATCCAAAAAGCCAGGAAACAGGGACTTTCTATCATCTACTCATTCTAATACAAACAAACAAACAAAAACAAAATTACACAGGGTAATGGATGTGATCTCTCTTTCAGGGGCCATGCAATGACAGATCAGATACACAAGGAATAATTTGATTTCAGTGAAACCTGAATAGAGGACACCTGTGGGCTTTGAGGAGACAGTTCCATATTGTTTCAATACACTGGAATGTGAAATAATCAGTTTGAATGCAGTGCAGCTCTTTGGTTAGAGAAAAATTATCTTTGAGATGAGAATCTTGTGGTGCAGAATTACTGCACCTGAAACCATCAATTAATTGAGCACCATTTTAAACACAGGAAAACACAGACATGGGGAAGAAGTGGAATGAGTAAGCACACAATAAAATGCACTCCTAGATGAAGAATGCATAAAATGAGTCAGAAATACTTAAGGTGGTGTTAGATCAAGCTCAATGAGACACTAAAAATGTTCCACTGTGCCCCTCTGGTTGTGAAGGCTCCTGTGTATGAGGGATGGTATGATTTGTCTTTGCAGGAATTGAGATCTAGAGAAGGATATCACAATTTCCTCAACTCCAAAAGTGGTTTCCCAGGGGAAGGAATATAAAAAAAAAGCTCTGAGAAGGAACTGTCATATCACAACTTTCTAAAGCCTGCCTGAGATTGCAGAAGTATGGATTTAACAGAGCTCTTACTAAACAGATCCAAGATGATCCAGATGCACATGGGAAGAAACAGCAGCAACTGATTGCTTTCTGTAATACTGTGAGAGCAGGGCAGGATTAGGATTATTCTCTGAATGTAAAAATCTATGTTATTTCCAACACTTACTTTAAAATAATGTGACAGCTTCACAGACTCACTGAATATTCTGTGTTGGAAGGAATCCACTAGGATCATCAAAGCCCAGCTCCTGGGAACCTTTTCCTGACTCCCAACCTAAACCTCCCCTGCCATGGCTTCAAGCCATTCCCTCAGGAAGCTGGTACTGGCTGGTGCCTTCCTGAGGTTCTATGTAGCTTTGGTTAGGGATACTTTCAGGATTCTTGCTCTCTCAGCTTGAAAGAAATATCTTGTCTTCTCTTTTACTCTATGCTCTGCGTTCTGAAATCAAGCAAACATTAAACCAGACCAATGTTCAAACAAACCATCCTTCAGAGGAATTCCAGTAGGAGGGAAATGCATAAATCTAAGAATATAATGTATCAAATTCCATTTCTGTTTGAGAATGTTGGCATCTAATAAATTCAAATATATACATATATAAAGGTCTGCCCTTATTTACATTTTCCTTTCTTTTTTGTTCAGCTGACACTTTTTGGCCTATAGAAAACAATCCTCTTTTTTCAAGTTGTATTCCACTGTAACAATGCTCTTTATTGGTAGCCCTCCCTCTCACCCTCCACCCACAAACCATGACACAAAGCTGCACAAAAATCAATCTACACTTGAGCAAACACAGGCTTGTTGTTTGCTTTTTTCACTCCTGTCTGTACTCATACTATTTTTTCCCCTCAAAACCCCAATCAGTTGCTTCAAAGAAAAAAGCACATGTAATTTGCCTGTACCTCTCTTCCCTATTCCCATGGCCATGACAATTCCTACCCCTTGTTTCCCTGTCCACCTTCAGTAGGTCTGTGGTTTTTTGGTCTCTACAGGTTACAGCCTGTCACTCTACTCTAGATCTGAGTGAGAACTGAAATCCTTCATTCCTCAAACAGCTTAGGAGTTATGCCAGACCCCCATTTTCAAATTCCTTGAGCTCACTGTCTTCAACAAGCCTTGGTTAAAACCAAAATCAAAGGTGTCAGCAGCTATCAGAATCTCCTGTGCCTATTCTCCAAACTGAAGGGTTCTTCCAGTGCAGAGGGATAATTCCCTTCCATCCCTCTGCAGGGTCTGCTTTGAAAGATGAGCTGTACTAATAAACAGAGAAGGGCTATTTAGAAGCAAGGTTTTAAGTAAAAATGAGCAGGATGCAGCTCAACCTCCAAAGTACCCAGATAAACCCTCTATAGCGTGGTATATATATTGGAAAGAAATAAAAACTAAATAACTGTTGTGGTAGCTGCACCACATTGTTGTCATTTTAAGATGAGCAATAGCAGATGAAAAACATTAAGGTTACATAATGCAAGCTATTACTCTAGTCTAAATCCCTCAGACCATTTAATGTGCATTTTTTACACAGCATAAAGAATCCTGTTTCCTCCCTCCAATGCTGTACCTCTGCAGAGACAAGATCAAGAGAGGAGTAAATACATTTAAGGGCCAGTTAAAGACATTCTTCCCTGCTCATGGCTAATTTTAATATCATGCCAAGGAATCTGAGTGGGCAAAAAACTTATTACTAATGAAATTACACTATCATTAATAATTTTTCTTGTGTTTCTGTATCAACTTAAGTTTGCTAACACAGCATAAGCTGTAGCTCTGAATTTGTCTTAAAATATTATTAATAGCAATTCATTATGCATAAGAAAATGAACACAGTATCAGTTCAGTTAGAAAAGTTCTCTGTTTCCAGAACTAAATGTGAACATCTGAGGTAGCAGAGTTTCTGGTGTAGGTTCTGTGGTAATTTTGTCTTTTCCCCCAGCTTTTTGCATAGATTCCACTTCTTTCCCTTCTTGAAAATCTGAAGATCTTGAAAATTTTTTTGCTAAATTGTAACCATGGACACACTAGCAGCAGAGGGAAGGGTTTCAGGCTTGTTTCATCATTTTTAAATCAAAGAAGCATGAATAAGAGAAATCTTTCTTCTATTCAGTTCAGCCCGAGTATTCCATAACCTGCAAGTGCTTCAGTGCACTGAAACAACTCAAAACAAATAATGTGAAGTTACTACACCAAAAATTCTTGTTGGGCTTCTGGGACCAAATATCCACCTTTGAGAGGAGCAGAGGCTGTAGTTATTTTTTCTGTTAAATTTGATGGTCTTGGATGATTTTGGTAGGAAATCTGGGGCCCCTGGTGCTCCTTGCCCTTGACAACAGCACGAAATGCTTTGAGAGGGCTTGTTCAGCCTTAGTCAGAGGAAAAGAGAGTTTAGCAGGGTTGTCTCAAGTCTTAGTGCACGTCCCAGATGAACTGCAAAACCCAGCCAGCAGCTCTAGCATTCGGCTTCTTTGGAAGCCTCAGAAGACAGCCAGACTGAGCAATTCCACTGGCTTTTTGCTGCACCTCAGTAGCACTGAACTCTTCAAGCCCTGAAATTGTTAATGGGTGCTTTGGACCTCGTAGGAAGCCAGAATCTGCAATGCTGGTCTAGAGGCAGACAGCGATGTATAAATAAGGCTATTGTTTCTACGGAGTAAAACTTCAATATTGTTATATGGTACTTAAAGTAGATTATAATGGGCTATTGTTTCTCTGAATAGGTTCTCCCAGCACCAATCAACACCTTATCGTTAGCATTAATCACTGGGATAGCTTCTCCAAGATCAAACGAACACTTCTTGAGAACTCAAACTTTGACTTCAGAAAACTTTCTGTGTAATAACAGATTAGATTTAAGTATCAGCAACTACATCCTTATTCAGTGCATCTTGTTTTAGTGATTAAATGCTACACAAGGCGACCTGAAAAGGTTTAGGAAGACTATGAGCAAATGTACCAAAAAAAACCAAGATAGGGCAAGGAAACAACAAAAGCTATATAAAGCAATGGTCTAAAACCAACACAGGATAAGCTCTGATAGTCAAATTTTAGAGACTAGTTGATGCCATGGTAGGGAAAAATAAGGTGTGGAAATAGATTATTCTGTGTTTATTAAAAAAAAAAAAAAAAAAAAGGGAACCTTTATGAACAAACTATCACACTTCAAGTTCAGGCAGATTGTGTATTTTGTTTTTGCTAACAGAAGGAACAGCTCAACAAAGACACAAGTACTTATTTAGAAGTTGCCTTAAACTTTTAAAGCTCTCTAAATTTAAAAAAAACCAAAATTCTTCTCTGTCCCACATTCACAGGACAGTCTCCAGCCCCAGGTCTATCAGTTTCTTGCTAATCTCTCATTTGTGCCTCAGAAAACTGTGTGAGGTCCCAGCAGCTGGAAGTTAGCCAGGATCCTTTAGAGAACCCACCAAAGAAGCCAGGCAGTTTCTCCTTCCCCAGATGGACTGTGATACTGGCACAAGGATCCAAGAGTCCCCTGTCCTTCCACAAGTCTTGGCTTTCTCCTCCCTCACAAGAATGAGGAGGGAAGTGCTGTGGGTCAGCAAACCACTGGACAAAACAAGCAGTGAACTATCCAACCTAAAAAGCTTTCAGGTAGGACAGGAGACCATGCAGAATTTTTCAAGTTTTCTGACAGAAAAACTCTTAACCTTATCATGATGTCACCTAAAGTTTTGCTTTTGCTGAAAGCACATTTTCCACTGACGAAAATGTAGCTGGAACTTTCCTACAGGATCATTTTTAGGATGTAGGCCAGCACAATTTGATGTCCATGATGTCATTTGGGTTGATTAGTCCAAATGTGTCAAACAAAACTGAAAATGATTCCAACCTCCAGAAAGAAGTGTTAGTTGCCTCCTGTAGCTAAGTCAGACAAATGTTTATAGCAAAATAAACCCACCATAAGCCTTGTGTAGTTAAGACAGTGAATGAGGGCACTTGGAGCTCTGAGATTTCTCACTGGCTCCTTCATATCTTGACATTGCAGTGCCAAGGACTTGAAGTGGTTTTTTCCTTCTTTGACATCATTCTCAATCCTCAGATACATCTTTTTTTGCTGTCTACTACCTGTAATCCACATAAAACCAAGCATTAAAAATCAGCAGTCCTGCTCCCTCAGAGTCTGGACCAAAGACACTTGGTTTATCACCAGCATGTTTGTATGGAAATATTTGCCTCAGCCAAGTCACTAAATCCAGCAAGGTTTTAAGTAAAAACCTCATTCAAAAGACATCATATCACCCAGCTCCCATGATGGCAATGAGGTCTTTCTGTTTGTTTTCATTCCTCCTCAGCAGCCAAGGAGCAGTATTCTGCTCTGAGAGCTGACAGGAACTAACACACATTCCTGCTGGAGAAGCTCGGAGCTGCATGGCAGCAAATCCACCACGATGCACCTTGCACCCAGTCACACTTGCATATATCTTGAAGTAATCAATTATTTTTCTCTCATTCTTCTCTAAACTGTGAGAACTATTAGGGACACGTGTCTCTAAGATCATGGAATGAGCTTCCAGTTCTGGAACTGCCAAGCAAGCCCATTTCTCACAGAGGAAAGTTGAAAGAAGGAATACCAGTGGTTTCAGGATTAAGGCAGATCAGGTTGTCCACAGCCAGGGAAAAATGGCAACTATTTACTGTTGTCTCATTGTCCAAACTTACAGCAGAAGGTGGTTTCCAAGTTCCAGCCATGGAATAGAAGCTGAAGGTGTTTGGAGTGATGCACTGAGAAGTACAGACTGCAACCTTTCACAAGAAGAACCATTTTTTACACTACTAAATCACCATTTAAGGTGTTTTATAAACCTGCATTTATATATGTGAAGGTAGTCCAAACATGAGAACACTTGATGATTTACACAGTACCTGTTTCTGAAGCAAAGAGGCTAAGAGGATTAAACCTTACAGAAGGAACATTCTCACCAAAGGGATGACTTAAGGTGATACTTTTATGGTGAAATACCAGACACAGCATTTAGCTCTGCCTCTGTTGAAAACCACCTCTGACATTTATAACACTTACCAGCTATCAAAATTTCACTTAATGCTTCACCCAATAACGAGACCTGAAGCAACACTGTGCCTTTTCCTACACCTCAGAGCTGAGGCTTAAGCAGCATGGGATTTAGAGGCAAGCACAGAGGCATGCAGAGCTATTTTAGGCACTTCTGTAATATCCAAGACACCTGCATGGGGTCATGCAGATATAACATCAGACCCATGCCCTTCTGGAGAGGCATTTGTAGATCAAACAAGAAAAGTTAAGTCACCAAAAACGGCACTAGGTGTTGACAATTGAATCTGTTCCAGTAGAGTCTGCTTCTACAAACCCACTGAGACTACTATTAAATTCTTTGAAGTGTAAATCCTGGTTTGAGTTTTGCCTTTAAATGTGAAGAGATTTCCATGAGGATGATTGGCTGCTGCTCAGAGGAAGCTTGCTGTACCTATTTATGAGCTAAAATGAGACATCAGTTTTAAAAGTATTTTGCCAGTGCCTGGAAGGCTGCAGGACAGCTTGCCTTATAGACAACTCCAAATGCCTTGCTATTTTCTGCAGGGATATTGTTTAATATAGTTTTTAAAGAGCTGACTTTATAAAAGTACTTGGGCTTGCTGTTGGCCTAAATTGGGAGGCATTAGTGTGAACTGGACAATCATCCTGCCCTTAAGTAGCAGCAGGGGAAAAGGGGAACAGGGGTTGAAGCAAATGATCCACTGAAATGAGTCTGACCCCAGAGGGAAGCTGAAAGATGCTGGCAGCAGTGGGAATAAGGTTCTTTTTGAGGAAACTCAAGTAGCAGCATAGGAAAAATATGGAATAAAGTTTATTCTTAAGGGAAAGCAGCACTCATGCTTTATTCACAAAGCATCCATGCTTTCTGCACGATGCCAAGTCCCACATTAGCACCAGCACACCCACAGGAAAGAGTCAAAGCCCACACACTTTAGTGTGACCAAAGGAAGTAATGCTTAGTTCCTCCTCTTTGGGAGGAGATTAAAGGACACTGGCTGCCAAGAAAGAGGAAGAGTCTCTTGAAACAATGGGAAAATGGACAGTCCAGGTAAGGAAGGACCATATCAGAGAGTGGTGGGAGCTATCCTGAGGGAAAGCAGGGAGGTGTAGCAGCACTGTGAAGCACAAAGGGAGCCTGCTGACAGCAGTGTGTGTACACCTGCCAGCTCTACCCTGACACAAGTGCTGGGCAGGGTACCTGCTTACCCTTCAGCTTGCAAAATCCTGGCTGAGCTTTGAGATGCCCTGGCTTCCTGCTTGGGCACTGCCCTCCCTTTGGTCTAGGTAAGAAACCAAGGAGTTTTTCTGAAGATGATGGCTCATTTCACACAGCATATAAAATCCCCCCTGTTACAGGAGCCTTTTTGGAGGTGTGACAACTCTACCCAAGATCTTTGCTCAGAAGAAAAAGTTTGTGCCTAGATCTGAAGGTTAAGAGGCTGTGTCAGCTTGTAAGCCTGCTGCAGGCTCCTACAGCTTTGAACCACTTTGGAGTGATTGCACAAGCCTGTCAAAACAACAGCTGCCAACCTCACCTGAACTTCCTGCTACTGGACCTAGTCATGGACTTCTTTCAGTTGCTAATTTTGGTTTTGTCCTTTTTCTGTAAGCACTCTTGAAGGCAGAAACAATTACACAAATTTCATGCTTACAGTTGCTCTTGGGTCAAAACCATTTCATAGCAAACAATTCTCAGTGGAAATATTACTCCAGGAATAGAGCCACACAACAGATAGGCATCTGAGTGACATCACTTGCATCTACTGGAATGCCACTTTCTGCAAGGAAAAGGCCTCAAAATAACAACAAATTCTAAGTGCTTTTACAGATGTTGGCCATACCCCACTTTGCCGGAAGAAACTGAAACTTGGAAAATTGTTTTGCTGGTATTTGATAGCATCAACTTAAAAAAGGAGGCAGAAAGGGGCAGAAAGGACTGTACACCATCCCATAGGCACACAGCCCTAATCACACTTGATATGCTTGTTTAGAGCAGAACTTGTTTACCTCAGAACTTGGCTATGCATATTTTTAAAAGTCTTTAAAAGAAGAATAACAGTTTGTCCATGGAACACTGGACATGGCAGCATGACCTGGTAAAATGTGGATATATTTTGTTCCTCTGCCCTTGTTCCAAGCCAAGCCACTCTTTGCTCCAAATGCCTCGAATGAGGATGGACCCTTTCACATCCTTTTAGTTACACAAGCAGGAGCTTCTTATTTCCTTGTTTATCCTCAATGAAAGGGGGAGCAGTCAAGTCAAGCATTGGGCAAAGCAGCAGATGTGCACAAAGCACCCATCTGACAATGGCCAGGGTTCCCACTGAGACTTTTGAGCAGAGAATAATTGTACTTTCTTTTGGCATGGACCAAGGGTACAAAATCACATTTACGTGTGCAAGCCTTTGCCCTCTCAACGTGTGTTCTCAGCTGCATTTGAGTAGCTGGAGAAAGTCAGTTTGATTTTCAGTCCAAAAAGCAAAGAGTGACAGCAGCAACATGGCAGAGGGTAAAATTTTAAGATAAAGCACTTTCTCTCCCTCCAACTACGTGAGCTAAGAGCACACCAGTGTCTTGGAATCTCCCCTTTTTATCCTGTTCTTCAGGCATGGACTTAGGCATACTCAAACTTTTCCAGGAACTGTTCTGCGTGGTCATTCCTTGGGTCCATCAAGCACAATTCCACTTTTATTTGGTTTTTTATCATCTTTTGATTTGGGCTTTGGTCTCTTTTTCACAGGCAGTGAATGCTGAGAGTCACTTGGGCCTCTTCTGGAAGTTATTTTATCTATTCAGGCAGCTGAAACACACTACACCTAAATTCCAAACTACAGCAAAAAATCCCATTACACATCCATTCAGGCAGTTAAAACACACAAAGAACTACAGAAAAAAAATCATACTTATAACATTCATTCCAACATTTGTGAAAAGCCAACACCAAAATATGCATTTGTAACAGGGTTAAGCAGCAGAGGGCACAGAACACCAGCTCCACCCCTGAGCCCTGGAAGATGCTGGCATGGAGAGGGCAGAGCTGCCAGCCCAGCCCTGGCCACCATCACTGCTGGCCACCAGCAGGCAGGAGATGCCCCTTCTCCCCCCAGACTCTTCTAAGCTCTGTCCAGGTACAGAGGCAGCAAAGAGAACCTTGCTGGGCTGGCAGGGTTGGGATTGGGCCCTTCCCAGCTGCTCCCCCAGTGCCAGACCTCACTGATTGCAAAATTACCTGAGCATCCCCCCCGCCACGCTGCCTCTTGCCAAATCTGTAATTTGCCAGGTGCAAATTCCTTGGCATTTACAAGTCCAAACACTGTATTTTGGTCTTATCTGGAAAAGGAGGAGTAGGAACAATAGGCAAATGTTGCTGAATTGCTCTGATAATTGGGGACTGGGGGGAAGGAGTAGGATCAGCCAAACCACAACTGTACAGAATAATGTGCCTTCTTGAACAGCCCAGATCTGAGATCCACACGGATAAATGTGCCCTTACATTTGTATGCTGCTTTAAGACAGAAAAAGACATGCACTCAGAGAGACAGTCAGACAGAAAAACAGCAGTAACCATTAAAACCCTCAGCTATTGAAATGCTTCTGGCAGTTTCTATCCTTTGACAAAAATTTCCAGGCAGGGTGTTATGAAGCTGGTGCATTCATAAACTCAGGCAATCAATAAGGAAAGTCAAATATGAGTTAGATACACCGTGTATTTAAGGAAAAAACAACTCACGAGACAGGGAAACCAAAGCTGATGGAAGCTGAACTGAAGTTGAATTAAGAGTGAACTCAAAGCCTCACAGCATGGGATGGTTTATTAGCAGCCTGAAGACAAAGGCCACAAAGCAGTTTTACTCCCTTAGAGAGAGGAGCCCTATTATGGAGCCTTTCAACTCTCCAAGAATTGCCTTTTAACTCTCCCTCCACAGTAGGACAAACAGGGGAAAGAAATTAGTCTTGGATGATGTTAGCTGTTTTGTAACTTGTAGTGCTAGTCCCACTGGAGCTCTTCTGACTCCTGTCAGATTTATCCTCTTGACATTCAAAATGGATTAACCTAAGGTATCTTTTCATAAGTAATAACAATTAAAAAAAACCCTTCAATCCACACAGTGTTTTCTCCCTCTGCCTCAAAAAAAAAAAAAAAATGGGGATTAGTTAAATGACCAAATGATATTTCATGGCCTTTGCAGTAATCTCTCCTGGAAGGTTAGTGCTACTTTTAAAGGAAATGCAACATGCTAACACAGAATCTGCATAATCAACTACATCAGGGTGTCACCTACCTACAGCACAAAAATGTAAAAAATTCCAAAACCCCCTTGTGTTTTCAGAGGCCTCTAAGTCATTGAGCCTGAAACACTATCAACAGTAAAATGCATTGGGTAGCAGTCAGTGCATCAGTATTTTTGAGCTCCAATTATTGCATCCTTGCCAAGAGAAAAATCTATTATTTTTAAAACAATATAAGAAGAACTTGAGAAAATTATGCAATCTTACTTTGGCTGTCTGGGGCTGCTTGCTGAAGAGAATTTTCTTTAGATGTGCCAAAATCTGTCTTCCTGAAAATATCTCCTCCTCAGGTCCTTTATTCTGATGACTTACACACAGCTAAACTGTACCAACTGTTGTCTTGTATTATTGTCTTACTGTAGGATTGCTTGAAAAAAAGCAGTGAGCTAAGTTGAGCATCAGTTCAGAGCAAAAACAATGAATTTAATATTTTTTTTGCTCCTGTAGCAAATGGATATACCTTATAAAGTAGTGTATTCCAGGAGTGAATTGGCTTTGTCCAAGCAGGTGGTGCTCCAAGCAGACTTTGGCCCACACCACATGGAAAAATACATTTACTGTTGTGGAAAACAAATTTGCATGTTAGAGGGCAAAGAAAATCCACATGACCCAGCTGCAACATAATGATAATGGAGAACTTGAAACTCCTCTCACCAGACAAATGTCATGAGGCTGTAATGCCCCACTTGAGGTGCCACATTGCTTCAGGAATATTTGCAATAAATCCCCATAATACTAGAACACATTTTTCAACTGTAGGGCACCAACAAAACATCTCAAAGCTACATGGTTTGTCTTGGGTTTTTTTTTCACACTGTCAGAATAGATTCTCATGGGGGTGACATGCAGCAAAAAATAATCTGACACCATGGAAAGCCTTCAGAGGGAGGTTATCTGGGTTATTCCCAGCTTCCATCATGCTCCTGTTTTTATGGCCTGCCAGCACATGTACAAATGATAACTGTGAAAATAGTTAATGTGGATTTTTATCATGTGATTAGTTACTACTGGATTCAAGTAACTAACCCACTGCTCAATGCCCTAAACATCTCAAGTATCAAGATAAGTTCTAGCTCAAGACAAGCTTTTCTTATTCAAAAGAGGAGCATAAATGTTTAACCACTGAGCAAATATACAGAGAATTTATATTTTAATAACAAATTCCAAATTTCAGTAACAGTATTGAAATACTGAGGTATGTGCAAATTAGAGGTATCTGTTGCAAGAGACATCCTGAATTGCTACATTTTCACTATAATGAGGTGGTGGAGTCTGAGTTTTGTCAGTAGTCTTATAAAGCCTGCTGAAGAACAGAAATTGAAACAGAATAGAAAAATGTGAATGAGGGGAGAGTGAAGAAAAGCTTCACTTGCAATCACTGTTTCACATTTTAAAAGTATGGTGCTAAATGGACTTTCATCACAACCATTCATATGAAAAAAAAAAAAAGAATAAGCAAAAAATGAAAAATAAAAAAGAGATGCTGTTTTCTGAATCTTCAAGGCACAAGCTGCAACTGTATTGAACCTGTGAGCATTTAAGTGAAGAACACTCACTAGAAAGGACTCTGAGATTGTGGCACAAGAAGATGAACAGGTCAAATAAATCCTATGCAATAGTCCATGGGAGTGTTTAGGGTCACATGGCTGGCCCCACACATTTTGGGTTTTGCTAGCAGGGTATGAAATTTGTTTTCCATCTCCTCTCAGTCTGATTTGTTGTCCTGTCAACACATCTGTTCACACAGTTATTTTCCAGCAGCTCCACAAAAACATTAAGGCTCAGTTTTGCTCATTAGAAGCCCTAGTTATGCTAACCTCAAGGTTTACAATTACTGATCAAGTCTGACACTCATACTTTACAGAAACATTTCTGCATTACTTTGCTGATACTTTTTCACATGCATCCATACTGTTATTTCAAAGCACACAGAATAATCTTTTTAACAGTCTGTTGAACAGCTGAGCACGTACTTCATGTTTTGATCTGGATCCATTGCACAAAGTGTAGCAAAACACTGAAAACTGCTATTCATTTGGTTATGTACAAAAACACCCTCAAAATCACTTGTATGAGAGGTGGCGAGCTCTAAAAATTAATTTAATTTCTTAAAATGTGGGGTCTTCCATTTTTATGACTTACTATAATTGCTTCTCTCTTCAAACTGGTGATTTTGTCTAGTAATGTAGCAGTGGAACTGATCAGTTAAATGAAGCATGAACTGCAGCCTGCAGAGAGCTGGATTAAAAACTGCTGAGTTTTCAACATGATCCTTAATCAGAAAGCGTTTCTTTTAGAGGAAAGAAAATGTAAAACATAGGGGGCAGGGAGAAAAGGGCTAGGAACAGGATAATGGTGTTCTTTTAAAATAGCAATGCACTTTAATTTTTATATAATACATAAATGCACAGCACCACAATTCATAAACATGTACTTCCATTAATAATTATTTAAGACTAGAGTCATGGCTTAATTCTGGCTTTTTATATGTTCATACAACTTGTCACACAGGGTGCTCACAAGAGTTTTACAAGAAAAATAATTTCACACCAGCAGCAACCTTAGCCTGTTTTTTACCCATTCGAATTTTAGTTATCATATACACTCACAGTTGTGTATAAGTTCACAATGTGTATTTTAGTTTTGGGCTGCCCTGGAATGAATAACCTTAAAGGATCTGGAGGCATCTGTTCACTGTGCCTTGTGCACAGATGAATAAAGTCCATTTCTTGAATAGCTGGCAGAGGGCAAAGAATGGGACAAGGAATGAAACGAAGAAGAAAAGAGAGAGGAAATGTCATGTTGCTTGCCCACAAGTGCTGCCAAATGGACAAACTTGAAGGGCAATCCATTTCCCCAGTTAATGCTGATGCCATTTTCACTACTCCTGAGCTCCTTTTTCCTTTTGTTAATCCTGTGCCTTGCAAGGTTCATTAACCCTGTTTACACAGAAAAGTTGGGTCAGGCTGACATGCTAACAAAGTACACGTCTATCTGCACATACACATATATACACTTCAGTTTCTTCTTAACAAACCTTCCAACTAAAAAAATCCCAGACATCTGGAATGTATGGGGTTTTTTTTCCCCTTATTTTGTATTTAAAAAAAAAAAAGTCTTGCAAATGCTGCACTTAGTTTTACAGAGAGCACTAAGCAGGAAGCACGAATCCACAAGAAACTTTTCACTAATACTTGGTGCCTTCCTCTCTAAGGTTTTGGAGGAGCAGCATGTTACTCCAACAGAATGGCAGCCACATGTGGGCCAGAGTGCTAGCCCATCCAAGGGGGCCTTTGAGCACAGCATTAAATCCAAGGACCAGTGCAATCCCAAAGGAAACACTGAGCTGTGATTTCCTGCTTTACCTGGGGCAGAAAAGGGATGCTGCAGCAATTTGCAAGTTTAATGCTCCTAAACCAGTACTGGTATCTGGACTAATTGCTTTGAACATCTCTTAATTAATACAAGTATGTGAAGGCCTGAGATTACCTCAAACAAAGCTCTGACATGGGGCTTAAAAGAGATTTCTCCCTCATGGGCTGTACTGCACCACATGCAGTTTATTATAAGGGCTCTTGGCTTCCTCTGGGTCTGGAAGAGCTACATGGACATTTGATGAGAGAACTGTGCACAAACACAAAAGAAAGAGATGCAGCTCAGGTATAAACAGACTTTAAACTGCAGATCTTAACACTTGTGTCTTGAGAGAGGGTGAAAATTCAGAGGTCTACCTCTCAGGAAGCACCATGAAAAAAAAAAGGATACAAAGCAGCTCTCCAAGTAGAGAAGCAACTTTCCCTATATAACAGAAAGGTAGCACTGCCTTTTCACTTGAAAAACATAAGATTCCTTCATTTATTTTTCTGACAGAATTGTCCTTTTTATAGACAGAGACTGGAAGGAACCTGATTGATAACTCTATCCATGTATCTGCAGCACTCTTACAAGCCTGTCTGGTAACATCCAAAACCTAGCCTGCAGTAGGACTGCTGTGATCAACACACATTTAACATTTATCTCTACAAATGAGAGATTCCTAAGGCAAGCTTTTGTTAACCAAAATTCCAGGTTTATGAGATTTGCAGGCTTCTTCGTGTGGTAAACTAACCTCACCCAGATTTTAAACAATCCAAAGGCTGCTGAACAAGGGCTGGGTCTCAGGAGTTCTGCTGCCCAGTGCTGTATGCAGAGTGTCCCATGGAAAGTACCAGGTGCTTTTCTGGAAGTCCCTTTCCCACTGCTGATTCAATAGCTTGTGATCACACAGCATACACAGAACAACTGTGCCTGAATATCAGCAACAACCTCAGTGTTTATTCAGCAAGTCTCCTCCAATGAATTACCTCAGCCCAGTAAGGAGGCTCTTGGAAGTCTGCAGAAAGGTATTTGAAGCATCCACAGAAATCCCATTTATGACTTTGCAATAATGCTGTCTGTGTGTCTTGATCCTGCCAAATTTCACTTATGTTTATGGGAAGAGAACTGCAGTCCAGTTCTTCTTAGTCTGCTCCATTATGACAAAGAGAGAAAAGAATAGGACACTGATGGACAGATCAGGTACAATGCTGCTCCACACCAGCCTTGCTTTCATTAACTTGGCCATGATCTCACGGCAGGATAATTCTGTGATGTTGGTGTTTAGGAGAAAGGCTTACATTGAAGGCTATTTTGGCTGCCTCGAGTTAAGAATGTGATTCATGTGAGTGGGAGAGAACAATGCAGCAAAATCCGCATTTTTGTATACATGCAGAAAATAGGGGGTTTGTATGCCAGAGAAAAAAGTAAAAATCAGAGCATACATCTTTTGCTGCCTTGCACTGTAAGGAAACTGGCTACAGGAAGCAACAGCTTGTCCCAGCAGAAGCATCACTACTCATCCAGCAGTAGGTCCATCTCAGGATTCACGTGCCAAACGCATTTAGTCCTTGTTTAAACATCTCTGCACCATCTGAACCCTGCACGTTTGTTTCACTGCTCTGAATTAACAATAGTACCCTGAGCTGTGTGTTTACATTTGTGAGCACAAAAATAACACTGACTCAGAATGTGGCTTTATAAAAAACCCTAAGATTGTCCGAAATTCTTAACAATCACTATAGAGCCTTTTCATTCTTCACAAAAAAAATCTCATTAAAGAGAAAGTCTAAGTAATTTGTTACTGAAACTCAGTTGTTTCTATTCAGAACAGATAATCTAATGGTTTCTCAAAGAATATGTTTTAAATTCTGAATCTTCTTATGTAATGTGTTTTCAAGGCAATAACATACCTTTTCAAATAGCTAAGCTGTCCAACGAGCAATAGATTTCCACTGGTAACTTACACAAGTGAATTGGATAAATGCATTAAGACACAGTTTACAGGTAAGTAGAATGTGAGCACTGAGTTGCACTGGCCTGAAAGTCCTGCTTGTAATGAATTTCCAATGAATTATCTATTTGACACAGGGGGAAAAAATGACCTCATTATAAACCCCAAGTGTTCATGGTAAGGCAATCAGTGTAATAGCCAATATTATTCTGTCACTTAGAATTTCTTGCCTTCACTTTCAAACACAATCAGATGAAAAACTGATAGGCAAAAAGACCTTAAAGCAACAATCATCTCTTTCAAGCTGCTTTCCTAGTAAAGATACTCTAGAAGTGTTCAGACTAGTATTTTTGAGCTGTATTGAAAATTGCTATTTTGCCATACATTTGTCTTGTTTTGAATCATATCTGAAAAAAACAATAGGTACCCCTCCCCCCTAACCTAGCACACAGCTTTCAAGACCAGCTGGGACTTCAATGGTGCTTTTTTTCCAGAACAATACTTTTGATAAAAATATATAGGTTGTCCCTTAATAACACAGGAAACTAAGTCATGTTTTCAGAAATTACTTAAGAACTTGCTAGATTAAAGGACTGTCTGCACATGGAATTATTTAGTAATGACTGCTCAAGAACAGCTATTCCCGAATAATTCCATGTGTAGACACACTTATTCCAGAATAAAGTTGCCTTATTTTGGTCTAATTCAGCCCATCAAAGTGTGTTAAGCTAAACAGAAACAAGAGTGTCAGCACATGCAGTTATTCAAGACTTGCTGCTCCTAAATAATTCCATGTGTGGACAAGTGCTTCAAGAGCTGGAGTTCAGCTCAGTTGTCCCCAGCCACGTTATCTCTGCTCCCACAGTGAACACAAGGGAGTGAACACACTCTCTGGCACATGGACAGCTGCTCAGTCTGCTGCTTTTCTTATTTCTGTTCAACTAAAAATAAAATATTTTTAAATTCAGTGTTCTTTGTTGTATGTGAGCTAAATACAATGATAGAGCCACTCGAATACAATTCTTCTAGAGCTTAAGTAAACATTGGCAAATTCTGTTTTCTGAACAAACCAGTCTTGATATTGGCATTTGTTCTTGTAAAGTGATTGTTCAAAAAAATACCACCTCTCTTTATGAGGTAGTAGGAACAGTTGAAAGTAATTGGGATTTGGTTTTCCTGAGATGGAACTAATATGGCCAACTGCTGAATTGACATTTGGATAGATGTTCTGTTTTGTTTCAGGTAATAAAATGAAGTATTTGTTCATCTTGTTAACGAGACTAACTACTGAGTAATCAATCACAGTACACATAAAAAAAATTGGATTTTCAGCAAGGCACAAATCTGTCAAATGGTGCAATTATTACTGAAAAATTTTCACAAATCCTTATAATTATTTGACTTAATAGCAACATGTTAAGCCTGACTGGAACACGGCAGTTGCCTCTAGTTCCAGAGTTCAAATCTGAAGTGATAAGAAGTGAAAATGGATTTTGATAGTCCTAGAGCCCCCAGCAGAACAAATCACAAAATCACCCCCCAGATGGGTGTTGCTGGAAGAGTGGTGAGGAAAAACCCCTTGCTGGAATATCAGAGGTAGAGCAGATGCCCTTCAGTGCCACCCTAAACTCCTGTCAACTGTGCCTGACTCTGACCATTGCTTTTAGTGACATTTTCCTTGACTGTGTGAAGAGGTAGACTACAAAATTACATCTCTCATATTCCCTATAACATTCTTTGCAATAAACCCAGTGTGATGGCATTAGTGTTTCATCTAACTGGATCACTGCTTTGAATTAGCTAAAAAAACGTGTGTTCCTAAAATCCCTCATAACTTTGTTCTGATTTGGTGTAAAAGCATGGATTTATAGCTGAGGATAAATGAGTGCCTGTGATTTGCCCTGAATATACTGTAGTAAGAGAAAATCTCAGGAGAGAAAGGCCTAACAGAAGGAAAAATTGTCATTTTATAATTTTTGTCTGAACTTGAAATCAATGACTAGTTTATTTCACTGAGGTTAACTACAGGTACACAGTAAAAAAAAGTGCTAAAGAAGCACATCCCTGGAGGGTTATTACAGATAATCTCTTACTGCTGAGACATGCTCAGAGACTGAAAAGCTTCAGAATGAGTCCTGCTTCCTTTAGTGTTAGCATCTAGACTTTAAATATTCACTCCCAGCTTTTGTGCCACAGCCCCAGAAACTGAGTTCACAGAACCACTCATTCTATTAGCAATTTGCTTTCTCCTGCTCATGATCTGTGACATCCTTGCTGTATTTCACACTCCTCAATCTTTATGATGAATAGAGGATGATTAATTACTTCAAGGCCCTTTGCATGAGTGTCTATAAATACTTTTGAAATATCAATACATTTAGCTTCAAAACACTCCTGGCAGCTGGCTGGTGTGACAACACTCCCACTTTGCAGATCAAAACTAGAAAGGCATGGTCATGGCCAAAACCAGTGACTAACTTTACATGTGTAAAGGCTGGGTTTTTCAAAATGAATGTACCTTTCATTTTGCATGCTCTGATTGACCTGAGGGCAACTGCAGCTACTTCAGAGAAATCTGCTGGAGTCAGAACCAGGACCAAATGAAACATCTCTGCTGAGCCCCTCAGCGTGTCTTTGTGGAGTGGTTTTTAAGATCACCTGACAGAATATCTGTGGTTTTGGTAGTGAAAATGAAGAATTAATTGCAGTTAGAATCACATGGCATTGATAGAGTCAAGTGCAGCTCCCGTCAACTTCAACCTTTCTCAAGTTCAGATCTTTAGGTCTCATATTCACCCTCCAGAAAATGGGAGTGTTTTACATTTGAAAGAGTTTAAATCACAGAAGAATTCAGTAATAGAGACAAGATAAAAACAGTAAGTGCTCCCCTAAGGAACCGGAATATCAGTGTTTAACTTTTTACCTTAGCATTACCCTAGCACCAAAAAATGAGTGTAAAAATGTTATAAAAACCACATGTACAATATTTTGTTACGAAATCTGATAACAGTGGTAGTATTTCCAAAAGGTTAATTAAGCTGACACAAGAAGATACCAGGAAAAATGTGATGGCATTATAAGCACTATTTTTGGAGGAATCACGTAAAGAAAGTGTCAGATAACAAGTACAGAGCTCATTTTTTTCCAGTTAGCATTGTGACTTAATACACACTTTCTAAAAGCTGAGCAAACATAAGATAAAGGAGTAACTGGGGGGATTTCCACAAAATGCAAGCCTGTATTTACTTACTCAATCTAGGTACTCATTTAAACAAGACTTCTCCAGTGCAATGTGCCATTAATACATTGCTAATTTAAACCCGCTGTTAGATCCATGCTCAGTATAAAACATCTCACACACCAGATCTTTTACTCTGTCATTATTGCCATGAACCCAAAAGGGACCCAGTTTAGTGACTTAAAAGGCTCTTTTAAATCAAATGCTTTTGCAATCTTTCACAGTTTAATGAAATCTAGCGACATCAGAGTTGCTTAACCTGTTCTTTAGTAGAACTGCCACTTAGGTGTTAAAAAAGTGCATTTGGCTCTCCAGTTCGGAGATCTGGATTTTACATTTATGATTTGTTGAGGTTTTTTTTTTTTTCCAGTCCAGAGCACTTACTCTGAATAGATGCCTACAAAAACAAAAATGAATTTACATTATCCGCCTCAGTTATAAATCAGAACTACCTCCTCAACTCAAACTTTGAGTAAATTCCAAGAGATAATATTTGAATAAACTGCCAAGATTTTCTTATGGCAGCATTCAGAAAAAAAAGCCAGTGATGGACAATTTTGACTTAAAAATTTCCATGTGCCACAGTAGCACAGAAGTGCCCAAGACAAAGGACACTTTGCTAAACCTAAGGCAGGGGGGGAAGAAAAATGAGTCTTAAGTCTCCCCACTTTGGTATCCTGAATGAAGTCAGGACTAAACCTCAAACCACACAAAAAAGCATTTTCAGTATTAGATATGCCCATTCTACTGGTGAAAGCTCATCTATCACAGAATCCTGGCTTATCATGAAACAAAACACACTTATTTTACAAATGGAATATAATCCAGAAAAGAAAAAACCAACCATCTTAAAAGAAAAAGGAGGAAAAAAAAATCTCATGACCAAGTTTTTCAGGTAAGTATCCTAAATCTAGGTGTTGGTAGTGAGACCCCCATGCAGGCTGGGTTTTAAAAAGCCCAAGTAATTTGATTTAAGAGCAAACCATACATGAATCCTAAATGGTCAAGAAAACACTGCTTTTATCAGTCAGATTATTTTTATTTATCACCTTTTCAGGTTAGAAATCACTGTCTCATTTATTTCCTGGGAAGTTCTAGGTAGCACTTCCAAGTTTTACCCTTTGAACACCAGAACAGGTCATCTTACTGCATCCAATGGCAACATTGATGCTTCTGATATTTTTTACTCTGTTCTTTTATGACTCTTCTCCAATTAGTCCAAGAACAGCTTACCACCCCAATCTCACCCTACATATCCATGAAAAAAAACTTCTCATTCTCAGCTAGTTGCATGGAAAATTTGGCCTGTTCTGAACACTCCACTCTGCCCTTTCCATTTCCAACACCACCACGTCTCATTCTGTAGCTTTCAGGGATGAAATTTGTGCAAAATAATACCATATATTGCACATATTGCTCTCAGCTTTATCATGCATAAAGTTCTTCATATTTTTCTCAATCTTTAAAAAACAAAGGGTAACTACTACTGCCCTTAGAAAAAGTGCAAAAACACAGAAAGGAGCACAGCTTGGTTAAAGTATGGGACTTTCAAAGCTGAAGTTACGTGTGCAGGACAGCCAGATCTCTAAAAACTGGTTTTAAAAGTTAACAGTGTCATGTCACTCATCATCCTTTTTTCAAGTCCCTGCCTTTTTTTCCAGTGAGCAGGCATACCTTTCTTGTAAGTGTTACAAGTCTGGCTGGTAACAATTAACTCACAATTAACTGAAATTAGGATGGCAAGGATTAAATATTAAGGCTAAAAATTAGGTGTTAAGCGATTAATTTTAAGATATCAACAGAATATGGATTATCCCTCAACTTAATCTACTCAAGTAAAATCAACACTGATTTTTAGGTTAAAATAAAGAGAACAATAAAAAGAATCACCAGATAAATGCTTCTAACAGTCTGCACAAGTGGAAACTCATCTCTGTACTTAAATTAGGAGAAGAATATTTACCTCAGCAATGGGCTTCTTCTATCAGGCTGGAAGCAGACAAGGTGTATGGTTTATAAAGAACATTGAAAGAGAAAGAATATCAGAGAGAAAGGTATACATTAAGCACTTTCAAAAGGTTTGAATCTAATACAATGTCCAAATTTCACCTTTTTTTCAAACATACAGGGCTACATATTCCATTCATGCTGGTTACCTTCAAATATAAAATAAAATTAAATTTCCACCTCAGCTGCTACCCTTCAAGCTCCCCTTCAGAATTCAAAGAAATGCAGAATGAAAGCACATGACTCACCCCAACTGCTAGCAAAACTGCTTAGTATGTATATATTAAATCAGAGTCCTCTGCATTACCTCTTCTGTCAGATATGTTTTGGATTTGCTAGGGTGGGTTTTTTTAGCATGTAAAACATGCCATAAATTCTTAGTTAATCTACTAGAGTGTATCCATGATTTACCAACAGTTCAAACAAAATCTAACATGAGGGCGAATTTAAAGCACGACTATTTTATTTCATTATTTTCCCTCTAAGTCCAACAACCACTGGATTTAGAAGCAGTTAGCTGAAGTATCACTCAAGTTCCACAGCCAAAACTAAAGGCATTATCTTTGGAGTCAATGAAGTCTGCAGCTGCTGGAATCTGGAATGGAATGCATCTTTTCATTAGGCTGGTGCCAAATTAGAAATGCCTGCTCATCCAAATGAACCATGAATGCAGCACTTTAGAAATATCTGCTCTTTGCATGTAACTCAGCATGCTAGAGAATGTGACAAGCCTGGTAACATCCATCTCTGGCACTGGCTGGGGATGGAAAAATGTCACTGCCAGGGTCCTTGACCGAGCCCTCGCACAGCTGCCCTGTCCCAGAGGTGCAAGAGCAAACAAACTCAGCCTCCACTTCAGCTCAAAATAGAACATTTTATTGTTTGGCTGAATTGCACGGAGAGAAGATCATAAAGCCACAGATAACTGAAACCAGAGCTGGAAACCACAGGAAGAATGAACAGGCTGTTACTCTGCTTAATTAAAGAGTGTGGAAACGACTTGCTGATACCTCATGGCACAGAGCAATGCTCCTCAGCCATACACTAATGCTGCTGGATCACCCTAAGCCTCTGGGTGCTCCTCTTTTCCCTCTCTCAGAGTGTGTTAGCCTGGAGCCACAGGCTGTAGAAGGACTCAAAGCACCCAGTCAGGATGTTCCCCCCCAGTACAGTAGGACTTGCTGTCCTGTTAGCATTTTATGCAAGCAGAGAAGGATTCAGTGAGTCCAGAGACCTTCACACAGGAACAGAGACAGGCAGCAGCTTGCTGGAAAAAAAAGGGGAATGAAGCAAATCCTAGAACAGTTTGGGTTGGAAGGGACCTTAAAGATCATCTGGTTACAGCCTCCTGCTCTGGAGGGAGACTCTCACTATCCCAGGCTGTTCAGACCTGCAGCAGCCTGGCCCTGAACACTGCCAGGGATGGGGCACCCACAGCTTCTCTGTCCAGTGCCTCACCACCCTCCCAGTGGAGAATTTCTTACTAATATATAATCTAAACCTGCCCTCTTTTTTACCTGTCTCTCAGCCAATATTCAATACATATTTCCCACGAACATTTTATAGAACTGAACTTTAAAAACTTCTAAACACAATGATCTCAAAGACTCCTCTGGGGAGATGGTTCCATAGGCTAAGTGCCCTTATGTAAAAGACCTTCTGAAGTCCCAAATTACAAAAAAAAAAAGAAAAAAACCTTTAATTTTTATCATGTATATCTCAGTGGATCAAAACTTGGAGTATGTATGCTCTGGACTGTATCCATGTAGCTACAATAAATTAAAAATAAAAGGGTTATTTAACCCACACTTTCTTGCACGCAATTCTGCTGATATTTTACTGATTAGATCTAGACTTATTATTAAGTATTAGTCACAGAGCATGGTTAAATTTCTCTGACACTTGCACATATGAAATACTCTCATTATCTGATGCAAGAAACTGTAAGGACCAGAGCATGCAAACTTCTATTACACAGAGTCATGGTGTTTATTATCACAAGCACTCCCACAGAATGTCACCATTCATAATATTAATTTAAAAAGAAACTGCTACATTAGTGAACATTCCAGCCACTCAGACAATGTTCCTTTGCAACCAAAAGTCGTTAGAGACAATCTGGTCTTTGAACAAGTAAGTCTTTAGCAATCTTTTGTTATTGCATATATATGACAATTCTTACTATGCAAAAAAATCTTAACATTTGTTCAGATCTCAGAATGACAGAAAATTTGTTCTCAGAATGACAGAAAATCAATTTTACATGGCATACCACACTGCTTAGAGGGAAAATAGCAAAAATAAGGGCAAGGAACCTGCCAGCACTTTCAACAAACACCTACAATAAAAGTCAAACAAATATTTACATAACTATGGCTGACAGAACTAAGACAATCATGGCCTTCTCTCAAACCCAACCCTGAAAGCTGTTCACATGTTTCATGTCACAGCCAGCTTCAAATAGCAAACCCTACTGATTAGACTTTTCCCCAACATTTTAAATGTTTATTGCGATGAGGAATTAAAGGAGAATTTGTTAAAGCCCTCTCTTTGGTTTTACACACACACAGAGTGATAAATTAATTCACTGAATCATTAAGATCACTAAGTCCAATCTTTGGCTGATCACCATCCTGTCAACTAGACCACAGCACTAAGTGTCACATCCAGATGAAAGCTGCCCATCAGTATTTCTTAATGGAAATAATATGCAAAACTTGTATTACAACTGACAAAATCTTATCCTAACTGGAACCAACAAAAATGGTGGATATTGCCAAAGAAACAAGGCATGCAACTACTAAAGATGGAACTGGAAAGAAAAGACCTAATGAAAATTTGAACAAAAAACAACAACAACAAAAACCCCCAAAAAATCAAAACTCAAGAAACCAATCAACCCCAAAACTCCCAGTTTGCAGAAGGTACCACAGTACAGAGGAGTCTGTCCTTCTGGTGAGTCACACCCACTTTGGCCATGGAGTGAAACCCCAAATTCACCCAGAAAGATGTGCACAAAAAATTCTGTCCTTAATACAAAGCCAGAATGTGCCACAGGGTATCTACAGCACGAGTCTAACATAAGGGAAACCAATTACAAATGTAATGAATTAGTTTTAAATTCTGGTCTTCATGACTCTCCAGCTTTTCCTAGTTAATTATCCTAATGATAGTTATTGTATCTCATAACTATTATTACCAATAAAAGCCCACATATTGCTATTTAAATATTAAGTGAATAAGAAATTGATTACTTGAATTAGATCTGTATGAGACTTAGCAGGTGACAAATCTTAACTTTCTTATTGCTGCAAAATCAACCAGAATTCAAGAGATATTAGTTCATTTATGTCCCATAAGTTTTACCCTTAGGCATAGAATTATTATAATAGACATCATTCCAATCAACTATGAGCTATAAAGACATTACAAAAAAGAAGTTACAGTCTACACAAATATATAATAGCTCCACTAGGCATAAAGATTAGATCCACATGCAACTTTACTAAATGTTTCAAACGTTACATCACTAATTATATGATACTGTCACTTCTGGTAAACCACAGATGTAACATGAAAAATATTCAGCTTGGTCTCATGTAGATCTTATCACAATGTGCAGGTTCCAAAAAAAACTGAACCAACCCTTTTGATCTCTGCACTGCATTAGCTGTTAGCTTAAGAGCAAGCTTGCTGAGCTTAGGAATTTTTGCAAGACTTGCTTCAAATCTCCACATGACAGAGGCAAGGGGTTGCACTTAAAATATGAAATCCTAAGTTTCAGTTAAATCACATATTGTAGCATTTATGTAAATCGTCAAGTTTAGCTTATGTTTTTGATATTTGATACAATGTCCCTTAGAGAAGTCCTTGTCTCTCTCATGCCTCTGGATTTTCCATAAACAAAAGTTAAGTTCAGTTCAACAGCTTGCTGTCATGTAACTGGCTTAAAATTAAAGTTCCTCCAAAAGTTTCAAAATTCAGCAGCCAAAAAAGCACTATGTAAAAACATTGTATTGGAAAAAAATGCAGGTACACAGGATACTGAATTTATTGTACCTCCTTTAAATAAGGAAGGTCAAAACTTCATCTAGGTTAGTGTTTCATTGTTTATGTGCCAGCACCATGGGCTTCCAAAATTCATTTAAAGTGCACATGAATGAGTCAATGGACAACAAGATCTCTTGAACATGGCAGGTCCTGAAGCAGAAACTAATCCAGCACATGGAACCTGGATGCCAGGTGGGGAGAGGGACAGAGACAGATGGAGAAATAAAAAATGTGACCAAAAAGGGAGGGAAGAAACATCCTGAAAGGAAAGCTGTATGAGGAGCAGCTGAGGTCACTTGGTCTGCTCAGCCTGCAGGAGACTGAGGGCAGAGCTCACTGCAGTTACAGCTCTGCAGGAGGGGAAGAGCAGGGGCAGACACTCATCTCTTCTTTCCTGACCAAGGACAGGACTCAAGGGAATGGCCTGAAGCTGTGCCAGGGGAGGTTTAGGTTGGATATAGGAGGAATCATCCTGACAGCCACCCCTGAGGCAAGACACTACCTTGGATCTAACCTGGGGACAGAGGAGCTTTGCTCTGGAGCCAGCTGAACCTGAGCCCTCCTGACCAAAGGGTAATGGGAAAAAATGGGATTCTTCTCACATTTAATACCTACAGAGTGGAAATGCTCTCTCCATTGTACCCAGCAGACATTTCCAGGTGAGGTGTAAGAAGGTTTTCATCTCCTTGGCCACTGGCTGTAAACACGTACAGGGGAAGAACAATAAAAAGAACCCATAAAGCAGGGTGCTACTGTTTTCTTCTATCCTGGAGAAGAAAGTAAACAAAATTAAACAGCTACTCTATTTAGGGTCTTCGACCCTTTTGTAAAACCAAGCAAAGAGCAATAGTGCCAAGCTGTGGGCCAAGCAGTCCAGAAATTCTCCTGAGAACAGTAATCTGTAGAAGAAACAACCACAGGCAGTTTTTCAAGGCCAAGCTGATTTTTGCCAGTGGTTTAATAACTGTGCTATGTCTTCTGCAGCAACAAGAGGAATAAGCACAAGGAAAGAAAATTCTCAAAAATATTAAGAAATAAAAAGCTGCACAACTGCAGCCAAAGGAGCAAAGAAATCAGATTTTTCAAAGATTTACGAAGTCTCCTTTCTTCCTCTTTTCCTGCAATCCGCATTAATCAGGGCTCCTACCTCTTTTTGGGACCTTGATGAAGATGAGGTGAAACCAAATATGTTTAATGAAGTCTGAAATGAGGCATGAAATTGAAGCATTGTTTGATTTTGTGTTGCCTTTGCTTTCATAAGCAAGGCAGTTCTTGAAGCCTGGGTGGTACACCAGCATTCCCTGAGAGACTGCTGAAGGGAAATACATTTTGCTTTCAGATATTGTTCTTTTTCCTTTTATAGTTTCAACTGACCAACTTTGTTATATACATCATGTAAACTGGTTGTATAGATGAAAAAGTAGATAGATTATCAGGATAAGAAGTAAGGACAAAGAAAAGTCACATTTTCATAACCTGACAGTAAAATTGGTGTAAGAATGCAAACAAATAAAGGTTAGCCAGAAAAAAACTCACCATGAAGTGATCTAAAATAGAATAATTCTAAATGCACTGAAAAATGTTGAAATTATTTTTTTAATAATGAGTTTTGATGCCTTTAAAATAATACTCTGATATAAAAGGCTAAACTGGGGGACTCGCACTAGATAAAAGTTTTAATCTATTTGCTTAATCCTTTTCTTGATTTTTAAAGGTACTCATAGGGTATACCTGGAGCCACTCTGCAGACATTTATTATTAGTTTATGTCAACCCTGATGTCAGGATTAATAACCATATGATGGGACTAAGAGCAAGAACCTGATATGGCTCTGGATTCTGGTAGAGTTTGCACTCAAAAAGAAAGCAATGATTGCCATTTTAAAAAGATCTGTGAGGTAAGCAAGGTGAGGAAGAGCAAAATGGGATGGGAGCAAACTTGCAGCTTTCTGCTGTGGTGGCTGGAGTTAACCCTGCAATTCTGTGAGAGGACAGTAAGCCTTTTAGAAGGAGGATGCATACATTTAAAAGGAGCAAAAATTATTCATTTAAACCCTTTTGTTCCCATTTTTTTAAGCAATGCTTTAATGCTTTGCTTTAAGCAATCCTAACCCCACAAAACGTTACCAACAGGAGAGCTTATCTTGATTTGTGCTCCCAGCTGAACCTTTTGGGGAAGCAGAGGTGACACAGAAGGTACAGCATCCCTGAATCTGATGAAGCCACACCAGGAGGAAGGAGCACCTGCATTCCTGGGGATTCCAGCAGCCACACCACAGAACCACCCCATCAACTGCCTCAAGAGTTGTGCAAGTGCCAGTCTGGCTCCTGCTGCTCCAACTCCCATTGGAAAGCAGCTCCAGAACCTCACTTTCCTGTAGTTAGATTCACCCCCTCCTTTCCAGCCTCAATTAATTAATGTGGCTAGCTGACACTCATCTGAGCTTTTGCTAGCAGTTCCCTCTACAAGCCTGTTGGCTTTTGGTGGCTTTGCCTGCCTATGATCAACAGAACACAGCTACTAGTTGATCTTTTTGACATGTTTTTCAGGTTTAAGTCCTAACACCTAAAAGCACCTCTTCTATTTCTGGCTGAAAAATCAGGCAAGAGGTGTGTACAGTTCAGTTCACTGTATAAACCACAGGGGACTGATTACTGCCTGTTAGAAAAACAGCCCAAAAAAACGTGGTAGAGGTTTGGATAAAAATAGCAGCAGCAAAGTCAACTGTTTGAGAATGTTTCAAACCAGTTTTCCAGCCCTGTTTAGCCACAGAGTACACACATCAGGGGTAAAGCATTGGGTATGTAAGAAATGCATGTTATGTTCACACTGGCTTTTTTCTTCTAAATGTACATATTTACATTAAGTGAGTACATATGGGTGTACACACAGGTGTATTTTTATGTGATTTTTTTCCAGTTAGAAATCTTACATATTCATGCATGCAAATGCAGCACATTTTCCCATGGATCACAGCAGTTAAATTTGTAGAACTCAAGGGTTGCATGTTTGCATGCATATGAAAGAAAAACAGAGAAACACAGCAGGAACTGGCATCACCCACACAGACGATGTGTTGTGTGTATTAACAAATGAACAGCACACTCCCAAGGGAGTTGAAGTGGACCAGAAGTTCACTTCCCTGCCAATTTATTTCAAATATTTCACTAGATGTTCTTGCTGCAAAGAGCACACGGGTATTTAATATCCAATCAAATATAGTCGGTTTTTAAAGTCTGGATTCTATTTTTAGAAAAATAATACACACTAGAGAAATAAACAGAACATTAAAAGTTAATTATGCCATGTTCTGTGGCAGCATAACATGCATGCACCTTTGATTAGCTGATATAAATGAAGTTAAATGTATGAAAAGGCTTTATTATGGTTGTAATTAATTCATAACAATGGATTTGAATAGTTACCCAAAGCAATGGCAGTCACAACTGAATGTAATAAAGCAATTCCAAAAGTAATTTGCATGCATAGTTTATAAAGTCCTAGGACTCTTTTAAACGTATTTCTTTGATTATAAACAGCTGACATAAAACAGTATATTCAATTTTTCCAGCCATACGTCCAAAAAAAATATTACATTCATAGCATAGGGTGAACTAAGTCATACTATAAACACAGGCTTTGTGTGCAACTTCAGCAAATCAAAGACCAGCTGATCTTAAGAAACCAAAACATACCGTAGCATAAAAAAGCTCAATATGCAAAAAGTTAATCACAAAATTTCTCAAACAAGTTCAGTTACACCAGCTTGCTTTAAATTCTGTGCCTAGCAAGGTTTTGGGGACAGTGATACACACACAGAAGCACCAGTGCTGAGGCTCCACTGTCCTCTCCTCAGAAGAGGACTGCTCCCTAAGGGACCAGCCCTTGGGAAAAGCACTCCTGAAACAAATCCACTGCCTCTCCAAAGCTTTTTGACAACATTCTCTAAGGTGTTGAAGACATACTTTTGCCACTAAAGCCACAAGACAGTAAGCTCCTTTTTGCAATATGATTTCAAAGTATGATAAACTCCACCTAGTCTACCCTTCTAATGTTCTCTTACCAAACTACTGACATGAAATAAATAAGCATGTATGGCTGAGAAAGGTAGAGAAAGACTGCATTTTCTTGGAGCTTTTAATCCTTAAAACAAAGCAGTGACTTCTGCATTGTGCCCAAACTCGTGGTGAGTACCATTTTCACACAAGGATTTAAAAAAATTTCAGTGTCTCTTTACACTGAAGAAGACTTTCTTCCCATGAATAGTTTTTGTGAAATTTTTTAGGCAGCATAAGGCAGTACTTGAGCAGGGGCATGGACAGCAGAAAGTGACCCCAGATCTCTGCTGTCTTTGAAAGTGATACAGCTAACCCACACTTCAACAGAATATCAGGTTCACACTTCAAGGGGCTCGTGGAAGTGCAGGGGGCAGATCCTCAGCTAGTGAACAGATCCAAGAGCTGAGTGAAAGATAATCTTTTTGTTCGGTGAAAACATATATGATTTCAGAAATTGTTCCCATCCCAGAAGATGGAGTGGGGGGGAAAAGAATCAAAAGAGGATTTTCAAATAAAAATGTAACAATGCTCCAGTTTTGGTCAATCAAAGCACTTTAAAAGTTGGTTTGAAAATTTCAAGATAGGTTTGCTTGTACTTCTTTACAAAGTGTTGCCTGAACATGAAAGGTCTCTTTATTAAGAAAAAAAAAAAAAAAATCTTGTTAGGGACTTTTTAACTATCTCAGATCTTTTTTTCCTCACTTTTATTTTTTAAGTGCAGCCATAGATCAAAACAGACTGTGTTGTAAAAGCTTTTTTGAAGAAGAGCCAGTTTCTTTTGTGACAGCTCTCCCCTCAGAAATGCACAACAAATCGCTGACTAGTCTAATGATTGAACTTTCCTGTGAAAATTTTCCCAAATCTATAGGTGAAGCAAATCTTCATCAAGAGGCATCCACAAGCAAGCCAAAAGCCTCTGAGTAATTCAAATGACATTCTGTGAGCAGTAGGGGATTATCATCATTGCCAGGAGGAAGAGACATCTTCTTTCCTGGAAAGTCCGGACCAAGTTTCTTAGAAGACCTTTGTAGTGAGAAGCTAGACCTCAGATTAAGCCAATGGGATTGTCCTTGTTGGGGCTTTTCCAACATGGAATGTGAGATTTAACATGAATCAGGTAGTTTTTCAAACAGTCCATCCCCAAATGGGAAAGGTTCTGAAGAACAGCAGATGCTAAGGGACAACATCTCCAGGCTTCACACTACTGAGGAAAGACAGCAGAAGGTGCAGATGAGGCCTGGGCTGAGAGCAGAACTCTGCCAGGAACACAGGAGATAAGGAGTCAGTGTCACAGCTCATTAGAGGATGAGAGATACTGCCCTGCACCTAAGCTAAAAACCCACCTGCTGCTGTTACCAAAAACACAGGGACAGGCACAGGATGCCATCAGAGGAAGGTCTGTTACTCTAGGGAACAGCCTGCTCACAGAATCTTTGCAAAAACCCACAAAGCATTTCCCAAGTATACTGTCTTTGGGCACTGTGCCTCAGCTAACATTACAGTTTCATGCTACAGGTTTAGTTGCCCCCTTTCTTTGAAAGCATAACCCTGAATAACCCATTTATTTTATGGGTTTAACAATCCCCAACACAAATTACCTCAAGATAGTGTACTTTTTTAGCAGAACATCTGGCACAGAGGCACATATTGAAGAGATAGTCTTTGGGCCTGAATGAAACTTGGAAGAGAGCAAATCACATATATTCACTGCAGAGATGATCTGTGTGCTTGTGTGGCTGGCTGGCATTCAACAGGATTGTCCTATAAACATTTCTGACATGCTGTTGTATGCTAAGATAAACTCACAGGGTGACAGGCAGATATTTTTTGACCTAATGAAATTGTCCTTAAAAAAGGTACTTCATAATTAATGCTGGCTTTTGATGACTTTTTGTAGCTATTTGACTGAATGAATTTTGCTTTACTACAGAAGCAATAAGATGTTTGAAGGGACACTTACTTGAGTAAAAAGTACCTGATATATTTTCTCCCAAACCAACGTCATTAAAAACATAACAAAAAGTAATCTAAACCCCAAAGGAACCTGAGAAAAACTATAAAAGGGTGTCACTGTAATCAAGATGGGATGAAAATATTACTGAGTTTAGCAGTGCTTTAAAAGCTGCACTTCAAATGCCTGCTCTAGGGATATATGCTACAGCTGTCAAACTCAATTGTGAAAGTCAATTACTGAAACCTTCCTGGAGAGGAGTTATGCTAAATATTACATTACTCTATAAAGCATCAATATGCAAAATTCTGTACTCTAGCCTAGGAAAAACTGTAACTGACCTTTTCTGAAAAATATATGATAGAACAAAGAGAGCACCTTCTATATTTGTGTGTTAGCTGGGTCATGGTGTTGGTGTTTCCCTTTTCTGACAGTGTGAAGTTATTAATTCAATACAGAAATATGTATGGCATATTAATAAAGCCTCTTTGACATACTCTCTGTATGAAAATTTGAGAAAATCTCTGGGCTCAGCTTACAGATTTTGATTACTTTTCAGAGAGATTTTTCAGTTTAACATTTTATAAAACAAAGTGAATGCTGGAAGCAAAAAATTAAAAATAACTATTAAACACTGTAGCCCTAAGGCACTCTTACCTACTCCTGGTATAGGGAACCACAACTTGGTTTCTGCTGCAGATGATCTGTGATGTCCCTTCTAAGCTTTATTATGAAGCTGATAAATGACTCGCTAGAAACATGGTGAAAGCTTTTGGAATTCATTGTGCTATGGAAAACAAATTAGAAACTTAACTTGTTGCATGAGGGATTACCCTTCACAGCATGGCCTTTACAATGTGAAACTAATTATTGCAGGGAAGATTTATGGTGTTTACAGTCAAGAATTCAGGGTCACTTTGACCAAATTCATGTAACTTTAGACCTCAGGCTTGTCTGACTCTAAATAGAATGACTCCAGAAAATTTAAAGATAGAAATAAGACCTCTTTTTTTTTTTTTTTTTTTCCTATTGAAAGCAAGAAGCTGGGAAATAGGGGCAAAACAATTTTAGCTTCAGTTATTTACTCTGATTGTTTTTTCTTTCTGACTAGGCAGATAATGCAGCGTGTCAGAAAAATGTGTTTTAATTTTGGTTAATGTCACAGGAATCCACCAGAGTGTTAAACCCTGGAACCCTCCAAGTATTTTCATACAATCACTCAATGATCAAAATACATGCTACTGAGCTGAAAATATGCATAATGAAGAGGCCAAGCTGTCTATCACAAGTGAATATCAAAAGAGACTTAAATTCATAGAACAATTAAAAAAGTCAATAATAAAACTTATCATTATCTAATCCAAATTAGATATTATTACAATATCTAATATGGAAATTGGCTTACCCTAAGTCATAAAGTGAAACAAATACTTAAGAGAACAGCAAGTGATTTGTGTGTCAAGAAATTTCTTTCCAGTAGCTAAATATTTTTTAAGCACGAGTCTTATCACATTATATTTTGTTTTTATGAGATACCAAAGGTTTTCTATGCCATCTACTGCCCCTTGAAAATGATTTACTGTTTTGCCAATTGCTTATCTCAGTTTATGTGGCCACCTTGAACGTGCTTGAAACAAACGTCTTGTACTTGAGAGCATCCTGTAACACCCTGCTGTCGCTGACCTACCAGATATTTTTCCCAGACTGTTGCTCATTCAGAAAAGTATTTAAGCTTGCACTTCATTTCAGTGATACAGTAGTTGCTTTATCACTATTTAAGAAGATTTTGAAGCTTTATTGAACTAGGGCTGCTGGTTCATCCAGTGGGGCATTTTCAACCTCTGTGAATGCACATGGGAGTTAAGCAGCTGTGTAACACCAACTGTGATTGCAGCTACACTTCCAGCCACATTACAAGCTCAACAATCTCTGGTGAAAGCAGATAACCCCTGAAGTGAAATGCAAGCAAGCCTATCAAAATCACCATGCTCAGATGCAATGTTGTACCTTGCTGCTGTCCATACAAAAAGACATCAGCCCAACAAAGACTGGAATCAAACACTGGTTTCTGTCTGTCCAGAGGACACACAGGAAAGTGAATCTCTCAGACTGAAGAGCTGATGCATAGCTAATCCAATTTAATTAACTGTGTATCTAATAACATTTCCCCTTTAAAATGCAGTTTACAGTGTTTTTCTTGGAAAACACTGGCTCATAGTTTTAGTAATGACCTAAGCATGACCCCAGCTTTTCCTGTAGCATTACCAGGAGGTGATACCCACTAAGTAAGGAATTTTGAGGAAAGCTGGTCCAAAAACAAAAGACTGACTCCTGAAGCAACACACAGAGAAGAGTTACAACGGGGCCATACTGTCACATTCCTTAAGGCAATGTTAAAAACCTTCTGCCAACACTATAACTTGGCAAATGCTCCAAGCTTATAGTAATAATTATACCGTGATAGGTTTTATTTATCATAGCTCTGAGCCATGCTATTGTAGGCTGTCTGGAACTTTATTTTTGGTGTATTAATATCAGATCCTGGTTATAATTTCTTATTTATCACCAGCAATGACACAGGAGTAAAGGAAACAACTTGACTTTCAGATTCCTGCATAGGCTTACAATATTGACAGTATACAGTTTAGAAAACAAAACATTCAGCAGGTGGTGAGGCCCTTTCTATAGTTTTTATTTATATCAGCCACTTTCAACAACAAAAAAATGGCCCATAAGTATTGTCTGTTACTACATTAATAGCTAATGAGAAACAGAAATATTTTTAAGAGGTCCTCTACAAATCAGTGCTATGGGGACAGCACAGCAGTGGCATTAACACCAAACAATTCTTTAAGAATTCATAAGAAGTGTGGGGCAGAGAGACAGGAAAATCCAGGGATTTGAGGCTGACCAGAGGTGCCAGAATGATTTGTTGAGAAATGAGAGAATAACTAAATTCGATGTAAGACAGATGAAAGGAAAGAGTGCAGTGTGGGACTTAAAGGTTCTTTAGGACAACACACAGGAGCTCTGCAGGGGAAGGAGCTCTAGGCTAAGGCAGGTTTGAGCTGCTGCTCAAACAGAAGTGCTGCCTCTCCCAACACACAGCTTTTGTGTCCTGCTTTGAATTAGGGAATATGGTGGCCTGATCCAGATGCATCCTAGATCTGTAAACTAACAACTGTGCCATGACCAAAAAAACTTCAATGCCTCCATGGACTGAAAGCTGAAAGGATTCTAATTTTCTCTATGACTTGTGCTGAACTTCATGTTGACGTATATAAGATTTATAAATACAATTATATTTAATTTTTCTTAATTTATATAATATGGATTTGTCTCCTTCAATGAATTAAAACAATTTTATTTTATATACAAATGCTACACAAACGTTTCTTAAGGAGAGTGCACCTATGCTGTAGGCAGATTCTAGCATATATTAAAAAAAAAATCCCAAATTTGTCATAATTTTAGAACAGCTGTCAAAGTCTGGCTCAAGAATTTAATTAATTATGTATTCAAGTGCAACATCTAATTTGATCAGACAGTACTCCACAACCCTGAAACGGAAACACTTCTTCTAGTATCATCAAATTATTCTGGCTATTCTCAGAACATTCAGAGCTAAAATAGAACTCCATTTCAAATGCAACCAGAGTCATGAGAAGTGTATTTGAACCATTTTTTCTATATAGAAAAACTAATTAAACTTACAAAGTATGTAAGAAATCAAAAATCTGAAAACTACTGCACACAAATGAAGTGTTTGAAGGACCACTATTTTCAGCTTACCAACTGAAACAATTCATAAATGAAACCTCCTAGAATCAGGCTCTTCTAAGGGAGGTGTTCCAATGTATTTTGAACACGCTGCAAGTTCAAGGGATTCAAGACCCTCTCTCTCAATATGTACAAATATTTCCCACTTGTTCAGTCTCAAAAACGAGGACAGCAAAAGAACTAATGCTGTAACACTTTCTGATAGAAAACAAAGCCATAAATCAAAGTGCCAGTCTCATGCAGCTTTTCCCTTATTATTTGTAAAACTTATTAAGCAGCACAAACTTAGTATTTCAAAGAAATAACTTCTGTTTAAAATTATCAACCCTTCCCCCCCCTCTCCATGTGCACATACAATTAAAATTATACTTGCAAATATAATGTCAGTAAACCTGACAGGCCACATACTGGCTGCTCCTACTTTGCATGGCATCACACATTTAGGTTATGAATCACCAAAGTCAGGTTGATGAACAAGTATCGTGTTGTTCATCTGAGAACCAGACACTTTGTAGCAAATTTCCTTTTTGAATGGAAGGAACAATGCTGGCAGAAGTCCCAGAACTGCTCACACCACGAAAGGAACAATGTGACAACAGCATGGCAGGTTTATGATAAATATTTCTGAAATGTGTCTTTTAGCAAGAAGGGATTAACATAGACCTTGGGGATAAAAATATTCCCAGTAGCGTCTAGTTGGCATCTCTTTCATGCAAAATGAAAAGCACAGCACAGAGGGTCATTTCCGTTTATTTGAATGCAAATTCATGACTATTAGAATAAAAAGAAATTTTAATTAATTTTATGGTCTTTCACTGGGGAAATCTGGAAAAAAATTGTATCATTTAATTTGTTCTTGTGAAAAGCAGATTTGCATTTTTTATTTGCCAGGCTTTTAAACATACATCCAGTGCCAATGAGAAGGAAGGAAAATCGCCTTGATAGGATCTATGGGTAAATGGTTCACCGTTGCTGCTTCATTTCTATACAAAATTTAGTAGTTTTCACTTAAATGGGGAACAGGGGCTATGCAAAAGATACTAAAACATGGAAGAACCTAGCAAAAAAAACCCAAATGCACTCCATTTAAGTCTGTTTTGCAAGCCTTCATCATAAACTCGTGCCCTCAACTGGTTTTTGGGAGGGGGTTTTTGGGGGGTTTTTAGTTGTTGTTTGTCCGTTGTTGTGTGGTTTGGGGTTTTTTGTGAAAAAATATAGGCAGTAATGCTGTCTCTTTAATAGTATATTAAAAGACTTACAGGTACCCGAATTGTGTAAACTTCCAAGGATGGCAATGGGAATTATCTAGCTTAAGTTCCTAGAGATTTGTCTCATGGTAATTGTTTGAATTTAAGCAAAGTTAAATTTAGTTTACAGAGCATCAGAAAATTTCCTAACAGTAAAACACACTAAACTGTGAAACAGTCTCTTAGGCAAAGCATTATCACTAGAGTCAGATAAAAATGGACACCAGAGGAAAACACAATCCTGCCTTGGCAAGAGTTCAGCCAAGGCCATCTTTCTTCCTCCTTTTGGTTTCTGTTAAGCATGAATTGTTCAAAAGGCAGTGGAACACGTTAAAATAAAACACTCAGGAGCCACAGCAGCCCCATGAGTCATCCCCTCCCAGCTCCCCACAGCTTCTTCCCACCAAGCAGAAGCCCCTAGGCAGCCCGAGAGGAGCCGAGGGCTCTGCGTCGCCCCTCGACAGGCAGCCCACCACGAGGCACACTGTGGTGGTTTCAAACCATGGTTTCAAACCATGACACTCACTCTGAGCTTTGCAGCCATCCTGCACACCTACTGTGTCCCTGCCTGGGCCCTTGTAGCAGGATTAACATAAGGATGTGTGACAGGGCAGGCAGCTTTGATTTGCTTGTCTTCGATTCAACGGTCAGACAGGGAACCAGCACAGCTCTAGCTCGGAGTGACTTGCACAAGTTAATTGTTTTGGAAACATCACAGGTGTTTTGGTTTTGGTTGGTTTTTAAGGCAGAATTTTAATTAAATCTGAATTTTTGTCTTTTCAAAACAACAGAAAAAGACGAAACCCAGCACACTTGGTTTTTCCTTTGCAATAAAAGCATTCTTAATCTCTACCTAAGTATATACCTTACACTAGGTATGCACTGTACATCACATGGTTTCCTTCATGGAGAAGAGTTAACCACAATTTTTACAGCAGCAGATTATTTATTCCATTCTGCTTCCACAACTGACTAAGACTGTAAAGCAGCAGAGCTCTAGCTCAGAGTTACTTGCAGAAGTTAATTGTTTTTTAAACATCACAGGTGTTTTTTGGTTGTTTTTAAGGCAGTGTTTTAATTAAATCTGAATTTTTATTTTTTCAAAAAAACAACAAAAAAAAGATGAAACCCAGCACACTTGGTTTTTCCTTTGCAATAAAAGCATTCTTAATCTCTACCTAAGTATATACCTTACACTAGGTATGCACTGTACATCACATGGTTTCCTTCATGGAGAAGAGTTAACCACAATTATGAGACATTTACAGATTAATGTATTCATCTGTATTAATTAATTATTATTAATTAATGAGACAGCAGCAGATTATTTACTCCATTCTGCTTCCACACCTGACTAAAATATTAGGTCAAAGCAGTAGTGTCAGTTCAAAAGAATATTCAAGAATGTGCTTAATTCTAAGCATGTCAACAATCTCATTAACTTAATTAGATTTAAGGAGATGCATATGTTGTTTGCTCAGTAAGGACATGATTTTTAACCTTAAGCATACACCTATATACTCTACAAAATGTACATACCATCTCAGAAATTAATCCAGAAAGAACGATGGAGGTAAATACTAGCAAAAAGCATGTAAAGAGAAAAAACCATGGAAATAAGATTTTCAAAATAAAATCCATTCCCAATTGAGGATGCTGTTTTGAAAAGCTCTTGCATGTGCTGAGAAAGTTCAAGCACTGGAGCAGGCACAAGTGACTCAACAATTCTTCAAAAGTCAGAGAAGCAGTAAAATAGTTCAGGTACAGTTCTCTGCCTGAGGCCAAAATATACAATTCTACTACAAAACAAATTGTGAACTTCATTGTTCATCAAAATGCACAGTAAAATAGTCCAGGACAGTTTTGGGCATTGCTGTCAGCTCTTTCTCAGGGTTTAATGTACTTTGATAATCTCTACAATAGTTTTCCACTAGCAGAATATAACAGGTAGTTAAAAATGGGGATTCTCCTTAAAATTAAGCAAGGGCATCATTCACAATTTCCAGAGACTTTCATTCTATAGTTTTTAAAGGAAATTTCAACCAAATTTTGTTTAAAATCTTATTTTAAATTTGCTACATTGAGATTTTAACTAAAAGGATAAAACTAAGTTCCTTTTCATCATTATCTTCATTATTTTTTTCACATTTCAATTTAATGGTTATATTAAATTTCTTCAATTCAAGTTTTATTTTATATCTTCATTCTCAAGTGCTAGAAAGCTCTGCCTTGCTTAGAACTAGAATGAACACTGTGCATGGTCAGTACTACAGTGCAAACTTTTCATGCAACCTTGTGTTTAGCTGGCATGTATAATTTACCAAGTATCTCTCTGATCAAGAAGATTTAATTTAATTTTTTTTTAATTTACAGATTTAAAACTATTGCTAGCTTAGAATACCATTTAGGAATCATGGGAACAAATGAAACTATAATTGTTGTAAATTTTAAGGAAGTTGTGGCAAACTGGTACTGGAAGAGTTAGTAAGAATAAAACCTATACTTAGATCATAGATGTTCCTAATTTAGTATGAATTAGTCCTTGCTTTATTGGTGCTCTGTTGAATGGAGACATATCTTTGAACTGCCCTGTTCTGAGGCTTCTAAACACTCCAAAGCATGTGCCTGCCTTGCATGGAATTACACCATGCCAAGTCCTGACTCAGAACACTGGATGTGTCAGATGTTTCTCATGTCCCTCAGGAGGGTATATGAAGCTTTTTATTTAGGTCTGTGTCTTTATATCCAGCTTTCTGCAGGCTAGTTTTCTAAGAAGGACATCCATGATGTGTACCTGCTCTTCCAGCCCACCAACCAACCCATTTACTGTCCAGTGACAGCTGTTGGGTTGTTTTCTGGCACATTCAACTTCAATCCCAGCTTTGGTACTGAAGGAACTCCCAGTGCACTGCTTTCAGGTCACTTTAAAACACATAATCCCAAGCACACAGATCTGTGCTTGTTTCCACTCAAGCAGCAGGTTCTGCCCATGCCATCACACACACACAAAGCAGTGACTAAAGACAGTGCTGGCACACAAGGTTACAGCTCAGGACAACTCCTGGGAACAGAACAACGCTGAAAACTGCATAAAATCTAAGGCTAGCTTGAATTTCTGGCAAAACCCCCACTGACTTCCATGAAGCCAGGAGCTACCCACGTCCTCTCTGAGAACAAAGGAATGCTGCCACAGAATATGGATTGAAGTGTTGCCTGCACTGCAGCACACAGAACACACCTCACTGCTTCGCAGCACCGAGCTACCAACGGCCAGGGCTGCCCGCTCTGCTGAGGCCACAGATGCTGCTGAACCAAACCCAAGGCAAACAAGCGTCAGCCAAACTTTTCTTTCCTCCTTCCCTTCCCTGAGTGCTCTATTCAAAACACGGGGCGGGGGAAGGAGAGGGGGAGGAGGCACAGATTATGTTTCGAATGAAAATAAATGCAGTTGTTCCCAAACCAGCCTCCAGCTGCCGTTTGTCATCTTCTCCAGAACACAATACAGGTTGTCACATCTTGGAGCCCCAGACTGCCAGCTAAGAAGGGTTGAAGGACAGGAATACACAGGTTACACTACTGAGATACAGAAAAGCTGATTGTGGCAAGCCTGTATCAGCCACCTGCACCACGCACTTGGAATTTCCTGAGCGTGTTTTAGTTAAATTACGTTAATGAACCAAAATTAAAAAAAAAGTTGAGAAGAGCAGGGAGAAAAAAAAAAAAGACTGTCAAAAAACACCAACAGGAAAGAAGCAAAAATTAATTATAATTTTTTAACATCTTTTTTTTTAGCTTGAATTGGTAAAAATAAGCTCTAAAAGGTCTCTAGATCCATTTCTTAAAAAGGCAGTCTGTGTTAAACACAATATTTCTCAATGCCTCCTACCAGATTTTACTCTTGCTTGTAATGCTGATCATCTCATTCTGGGCCAAGATTGCTGACTGCCCATCAGTGCTTATTGCTAGGATTATCATCTTTGGGAGCTACAGAAATTATTGTGTAATAAATAATGGTCAATGAATCAGGCATGACTTCACCACTGAATTATGCAGCTTCCCTCACAGTTGCCTACACTCACAGAACTTTAAAGATTAGATGGTTTAGCAATAGAATTTAGAAGTGTCCTTGGTAATGAAAGACACATTTGGGAAATTGAAAAGCTTTTGAGCTATTACTTTAGTTTGTTTCAAAACTCAGAGTAAGGAATGGAAAAGCAGCAACTTTTCTCTCTGAAAACAAAATTACAGATTCTTACTTCTCTTTTTTTCACCAAACTCCCTAACTGGAGTTGCATTATTTATAGTCCAATTGCTTTCAAGGCCACAACACACATGAGAAATGCAATGAAAACTGACAGCAGTATGGATCTGCACTTTGTAAAAGAGGCTCTGTGGTTACATCTTTAATAATTCTAATGAAAGAAAGAAAAGAAAACAAAAAGGAAGCATTTTGGTGAAAATATCAACATGCAACTCCACACAGGTCTGATTTTCCACACAATGTTCTTCTTGCTGAGCTAGTGCTTCAGCCAAAGCTGATGGCACAAGGTACAGATACACAAACAAAAACACACAAATTACCTTGAGTATTTTAGAAACCACCATCAGTGTTAGCAGTGCCTGTATATAAATGCCCTATCATAAATACCAGCTGCAAAGGGACTTGGCTTTCATCATAGCTCAATATGAAAGGGTAAACAATATTCCTTTGGGAAAGATTTTGAAAAGAAATGGGTGATTATATATTAAGTGTTTTGCACTCCTGTTTTTCTCTTTTGTGAACTCTGCTTTGGCTGGTTTGCCATGTTAGGGAATAAGGGGAAACCAGCTGAATGTAAACTGTTTTGAAAGTCTGCATCTGTAAACTTCTGAGACAGCCTGAGGGAGGTGGTGATAATTCAGTATCTTATAATAGCAGGCATCACAGAGATAAAAGAGAAGGAAGACTTGGCTGAAACTATGGCTGTTTGACTGTGTGAGGTACTAGTAAAAATAAATTAATTTTTATGCCTAAGGAAGACTGTCTGAACTGCAGCCTTGTACGCCTTCCACTTTTTTGGGCTTTGTTACAGCCACAGTGCACTAAGAGCCTCCTGCTGACAATACATGTCTTTGATAAACACCTGGAATAGATGTGAAAGTTTGGCTACACTTGGATGATCTTTTACTTGAAAACACAGGTTTTGTTCAACTAAAATTAGGGGCTTTTTTTTTTCTTTACAGCAGAATGCTAGGAAATAACTGAAATTCAAGCTCCTTGAAGTACAGGTAGAGACCATCTCACTGTGCAAGATGGTAATTTGTTCAGATGCACCACCCCAGCATCAGGACTAAGGTCCCAGTACTGAATACTGACTTCTTATAAATCCAAAGCAGACTCAAACTCTGTGTTTCATTTGTGTGGGACTTTTTTATGATGTTCATTAATTATGGCAGACTGCAAGCCTCTGGCTGTGACTTTTTCTCCTGGAAGACTCCGGAGGCTGGCTGACCTGTACACAAAGACACTATTTCTTTCTGTAAACACAGGACAATTGTACATCTAGTACTGAATATCGTTCTCCAAATGCTACTTGAAGTACGTGCAATTTTTTGAAGTTGTGCAATTTTTTCAGAGCATCTATTGCCAAAGAGCAACTAGAGTACTTGACTTCAGATTTCTATCTATATCCTATCACAACAGCAAAACAGCAAGTGATGCAACCCAGATGAGACAGATGTTTCTTCAGCTTAGAGAAACACACTCAGACAAATGACACGGTGTTTGTGATGCCTATTCAATTTCATAGAGAACTTATGCTGGTCCTTTTTATTCATGAAGTATCCAAAAAGATTAGGGTCTGATTGTGCTCTTGAGGTGCTCTTCCTTCTACACACCTCACTGCATTGCATAATAGTGCTGCTAGGACAGACAGGTTTTGGGATGATCCAGGGGTGTCGAACAGATGTGGAAATAGCTTTGGACTTAAATCACATCCAACTTGCTATAGGCGTGAGCCCAGGAGGAAAAAATTAGTGTTTTCTTATCCATAAGCTACAAATAATTTGATACTCTAAATCCCAATTAAGCTAGTGCTTAAATCCTATGCAAGCCAACAGCTGCAAGCACATCAAAGCATTCTGCTGAACTACAGCTTTGGAAAACAATGCAAGGCCCAGTGTGGATCTTTTCTACCTAGATTTCAGTAAAGCCTTTGGTACACCTCCCATGGCATTCTCCTTGAGAAGCTGGGACCCTATGGCTTGGGGAGATGTTTTCTGAAAATCAGCCTTCTGATTTGTTTTAGTATAATGGCGTCAGTTCTCATGAATTGTAAGACAAACAAGGATCATGTTTGTATTCCTTTGTAAAAGATCTCACCTGATGGACTTCTCAAGTGACCAGTGGAGATGGAGAGGTGGGAACTTCTCTGTCCAATCTCTGGGCACTGTCCACAAACTGAGAGATATGAGGTCAACAATGAATGAGAGAGTTCTTTTCTCCTTCTCTGCCTGAACCCCTGTTGTGTGTGTTTCTACCTGTGTCACAGTAACAGGGAGAGGCACTCTGCTGAGTTAGGAACCGGCTGCATGGCCAGGCCCGGGGGCAATGGCAGCTCCACGGAGCTGGGGCGCGGTCNAACCGGGAGCTGGGGAAGGCGCTGGAGCACAAATCCTGGCAGGAGCAGCTGGGGGAGCGCAGCCTGGAGAGGAGGAGGCTCAGGGGAGACCTCATCGCTCTCCACAAGCGCCTGAAAATAAAATATAACTAGGTGGGGGTTGGCCTCTTCTCCCAGGTACCAGGAGAGAGGACGTGGCCTCAAGCTGTGCCTCAGGCTGGACATCAGGATGAAATTCTTCCCTGAAAGCACGGTTAAGCATTGGAATGGGCTGCCCAGGGAAGTGGTGCAGTCACCCTGGAGGTGCTCTAGAAACAACTGCTCATGGCACTTAGCGCTGGTTTGGTTGGCATGGTGATAATTGGTCTAAGGCTGGGCTTAACGGTCTTGGAGGTCTTTTCCAACCTTAAGGATTCCATGACCTCAATAAGTGAAAAAGATCCAGAAAATATTTCCTCCCCTAAAAATAAATAGAAGTATGACAGAAGCAGCAGTGACATCATCTTATATTAAGTGTTGCCAGTTATGGCCTAGGTGCTGAAATGACAAATCCACTAAAAATATCTATTAAAAAGTCATAGCACATTACATTTATATTTTTGGAACAAGAATGCAAAGAGGCTTTTTCATCCTCTATCAAGACATCCAGCATTGTTACTGTCAGTTAAAACATTTGCAATTCTGATTGCACCACCACCTTGAGGCTCCGTGCCAAAAAAAATAAAAATCTCTTATCGATTAAAAAGAATTTACCGACTAATTTGCTGTCTCGTAGGTTCTTTTAAAAAGCATTAAAAATCTATTTTTAAAAATCTATTTTTACCAAGATTTTGCAATATTATGCTGAAGATTGCCTGTTTCAGATCAGTAAGGCTTTCTACTGCCCCCCCTTTTTCTGTCTGGTTCAAAGATGCTGATTAATCTAAGTTCCTACATATCAGATGTTTCAATTGCAAATGTTTTCAAGCTCATGTCTGCCTTACATCTGCATTCCCCTTTAATATATAAATATTACCACTGTGTATAAAGCACTGCAAAACACATCACAGAGAAGAATAGCCTGTGTTGTATATATACAGCAGACAAACAAAATTCCACGGAAAAACACACACTGTAAACATCAATGCCTTCCCATTGAGGACAGCTGCTGTAACACAATCCAGGGTGCCTGCTGCCAGGATTTTCCACATGAGTGCATCTTCTTTTAACCGCTGCTCAAACACTGGCTGAAAGAGGAGCTGCTAGACTGAACATGTGTCTGCGCGCGGACGGCAAACACACGGCACAGCGCTGGAATGCAGAGCAAACCTCGGGATTTGGGCGGGAAACGAGCTGCCTGCCTCCGGGCTGCCTCCACAAACACTTCTGCTCTGCCTTTCACAAATGTGTTTTGTGCTTCCCAGTGAGAAATAAAATAAGGGAGTTGTAAGTGTGAGCGTGCACGCAAGGCACAGAGGTTTTAAGAAGAAGTTATCAATAAATGAGCCATGATTTATGACAGCGGTACAAAAATAGACATCTCCTGTCGCAGCCAAGTGGAAATGAAGGACAAACCTACTGGACATGCTTTTTGCAGATTAAATAAAATAGATGTTGGCAGAAAATTTCAGAGTTATAAAATGCTGGGGGAAGGAGGTCATCATAGGTCGCTGCAGAAAATTTCCTCGTAATATCAACAAAATGCAAACCAAGTCGTAAATTAGATAGAAAACAGAATCAGGTTTCCCTGCACAAAAGGCACCTCAGCTGCCAAAAGTACAAGAGCAATTAAGGAGCCCAAATCAGCTTAAAAGCAGAGAGGAATAAATGGTGTAGAAAAAGGGAAGTGCTCTCTTGAATTAATGAGTTTGTAAATTAACATACACACACATTTATCCATACACACACCCACAGCCTTCCACGACGTCAGAGTAAAGTGTCCTCACTGGACACAGACCAGGCTGAGGAGTCCACTGACCCTGGGCTCAGATTTCCTCCAGTTTACCCCAGCTCAAAGGGCCAAGCTGATGGTTTTTCCCTTGACTTCTGCTGTGTACTTCCTGCTACACCACTGCAGAAATGGAAGCCTTTTGCCTGAATTTCCCAGGCAATAAAACAACCGCTATTAATTCCTGACATATTTCTTATGAGATAAGCTCACAAGCACTAGAGATTTAAAATTCTAGATATGTACCAGCCAAAGAAGACACAAAATTATAGTAAAAGTTGTTTTAACTGGTGAAATAATAAAGGTTTCCTGCATAGATGAGAACACTCCAGGATACCAGGACTCTCCTCCCTCTCCAAAGCCATCAGCTGATCTGGTGTCCTCTCTCTCAGTGACAGAAGTAAACAAAGATATGGGCTATGTGTGTGTGAGAGAGAAAGATGACATACAGAGATCAAGAGAAAGGATTCAAGAAAAAACTTGAAGGATTGAAGCTTCAAGGATTTATGGGAACGTCTTCAAAATTTGAAGTGCACTCCTAGCTTTACTGAAGAGCTTAAAACTATGTGTAGCCAAAGGGCTATGAAAACAAATGGTTAAAAAGAGATGCTGATACTTCCTTAAGTGTTGTGATTCAGCTGGGCCTAACTCACAATTTATGACCTTTTTGAGGCTGGCAATGCTATGATTACTCAACCTGGCTCATAGTTGGCAGACGTAGTCCAAACAAGAGAATTGGAGGATCTCAGCTCTAATCCCTGATCATTTACAGGGATTCAGCTGGATCTGATTCAGCAACACATGCAGGCACATGCTGTATGTTAAACAAAACGTTACCTCCACTGAAGCTATTAACACTCAGAAAGCACTCAAAGTGCATGCTTCACCGATTACCTAAATTGGGGGCTGCATGTTCAGAAGACAGCTACTCCCAAAAGTGGTGTATTCTTCCTTTGCCTTAATTGCCTACTCAGCTGAGAGTGCCTGGTGTTTTGTGGGAAGCATGGGATGGTCAAGACCAGAATTACTGTCCAATAAAATGCATGAGACAATATTCAGTTGAAGCAATAAGCAGCATTATCAGCATGGCTACGAGAGCAGAAGAAGCAGAAAGCACAGAGAGGCAGCTTTCTAAAACCTTAGAAAAACCCTTTTGGCTCCACCATACCTTGTCTCAAAAAATGTTTCCCAAAAACTTTCAGTTGTAGCATATCTTTAGATTACTGACAAACCCTGTTAAGTCTAGTGGCTCCAGTCTTTGCATGATTTAGTCCTGTAGCCTCTAAGCTACAACCAAACTTGGGGATTTTTTTTTTTTTTAAAAGAAGCACAAACCAAACTGTTAGAAATCTTAACAGAAGCCAGAAGGAGCCCCACATTGTTCTTAAGACCCTTTTGGCTATAAAGGGCATCATCACATAGATAGAGTTAAGATACTCATGAGCTGTGAGATCTGTTCTAGAAGTCTTGATGAAATTTCATTTAAAGAAGAAAACTAAATGAAACAATGTTGAAACATGAAAAACCTGAATACAGAGAATAGACAAAGGGATGGAACAGAATAGAACAAGCACTAGGTGTGAAGTCACAAATATAACAGTTATTGAACACCCCTTGCAATACTAAAAATGTGCAGCTTTACTTTATGTTAGAATTGACAGGTAAACTTTCAAATTGACAGTACTTTCAAACACTGAATCAGGTAAAGGTGGACATTAAAAAGCCCCCACTTTCTGGATCTCTTAGAACACCACCTAAGAAAATGGAACACTCTCAAACAGAAAAGTATCAAGAGGCAAATATGTCTATGGAATCATATAATTCTTCTGTGAAGCCACACCATTTAGACATCAAATCCCTTTTGAATTTCACAGAAAAAGCGAGAATCCCTGCCCACAGAGCTAAAGGGATCATGGCATCCTTTGCTGTGAGGAGGAGCACTGAAGTCTGCATCCCTGTAAATGAATATCCACAATATGAGCCCGAGATGAGAAGGTAGCTGGCGGGGGGAAAGCTCAGCATGAGCACACCGAGGGTCAGACATGGCTATGCCCAATCAGACAGTTAATGAATTTCTGCAGACAGCTGCTTACATAACTGTCAAGCTGTCCTACCAGCCCTTCAAAAGCACTGAGGCATTTCCCCTCCTTTAAGGAGGGGGAAAAAAAAAAACCCACTCCAAAAGATAAGAAAAGCAAAAGTCATAGGCTGCAATAGTCGCAATTATTTCTAATAGCTTATGACTACATGGATTAAGCTTTAATTCTTACACTGATGCATTTGTCTACTACTGGATATGCAGAGAAACCAGTTCTAACTTGTCAGATATGATGGACTCCTGATTTCTAATGCTTAAAGACTTATAGTTTGCCCTTGCCTTCTGCCAACAGTATATTTCCCCAATTAAAGGAAGTTATTTTATACTATTTTAAACAAAGGTTGAAGAAATTTGCCGTAGGAACAAACTTCCTGAGTTTCATTATCCAGAGCTTTAAAATGACTGGCAAGCTTCACTTTTGAGTCATATAAGTTAATTGATGACACCATAATCAGGAGGAGTAATGCTAGTCTAATCAGGTATTCTTTCTTCCTGGTAAATACAATCCAGGATACCCTGAGGGACTCTGCTAAGCACAGATGTAGAGAAAAGCACACAGCAAAAGAGGACAGGAACACATTTTTCAAGATGTCTTTTCCCCTTATTCAACTGTCGAAGAGAACAAACGCATTGTCCAATGGGGATTATAAATGAGCCTCTGCCCAAAGTTAAAACTGAACTTCTGAAAATATACATGCTACCACTTCGAATTTCATCCTTCAGACCTTGACAACTTCTATCCTACAGCAAAGATTTACAAGGTAGACATAAATTATTTTCAAAAATACAAGATAGATTATGAAACTATATACTTTGTCTTTCTGGTGAAAAGAAGGGACAAAAGGGACAAAGGAATCCAGCCACCAATTTATCCATGGATTTTCTAAGCTTCATGACAAGATGATGAAAAAAGCCCATTAACTATTTCCATTTGATGGAAAATTTAGTTTAACAACCTTATAGGAAGGCTCCTAGGAACATAGCAACTACCTTTAATAAATCAAGACTAATTAGCACACTCTGCAGCTTACTTCCCTGCCCATAAGGCAGCTGCACTTTCCCTCTCAAGAATGCATCAAAACCAGAGTTGAGATGCAACAGCTTAGAGGAGCAAGTATTGGAGAAGACTCAATGAGAACTCCTACAAAATTTTCATAAGATGTAATTTCAAGAAAAAAAATTTTCAGGCCTCATGTACACCTCACTTGTTTTGTCCTTTAAGGAGATAAGTAAAACATACTGACTGCTGTCAGAAAAATTAATTACTTTCACCCATACTCTAAGCTTTACATTGTCAAAGAACTGCTGCAGTACCTTTCTCCCCATCTGTCCCAAACGGAGCTGTTGTATTTATTTCCCCCCTCTATAAACTGGAGAAGAATATACAACATTTCACATTGGAAGCAGACAGATAGATGCTGGAAGAGGAAATACCTAGTTCAAGGTTAGTGCAATCTCACTAGTGTGACCATGACAGAGAGTGAAAGATTCATTCCCTGAATTGAAACATCCATGGAACTGTCATACAAAATCCATTTGAGCCTACCTGTCAAGAAGAACAGAAGAATTATCAGGAGGACAGGAGTTGTCTCCTGGTGTCAATCATTCAATGGCTGTAGAGACACTGGCTTACTACAAGAAGTGCAAACAAGGCTGAGAAAGCAGCCTGTCAGCCATCCCCCTCACAATCTCATTGCTCAGGTGGAGTATCCCTGTATCTTTATTTACACAGGGCTTCACTTCATTAAATTATAGGCATTTCCCAGCTCTCAACTTCAGTACCATCTCATCCTCTCTCTAATGAAATAAATAGTTTTATGCACCAGAGAATCTACAAAGCCTGGTTGTTTAGCTCCCTTTGTGGGTTGTAAGACTTGCACTTCAGTGGAGGAACCACCTGTGAGCTTTCCCTCTTCCTCTTACCCTACACAACTGCTTAATTAATGAAATGGAGTGTCATTTAAACTTAATTCCTATGGAATTCAGGAAAGGTCAAACAAGAAGTTCAAAAGTCATCTGGGGATGAGTGACAGAGACAACAGGATCACATAACCCTCTGCAGCAGTGTATGAACATCTGCCCAATTTTTTCTTGTTGATCCAGCCTGGCTAAGGAGGTTAAAATAAGGCAACTCATGAAGGACAAACCACCTGAATCTTTTTATTCTTTCATGACAGAGAAGTCTGCCATATCTGATGGAACTATTATTCAGACCCCAGTAATACACATATCAAAATGCTGTCAGCCATGATAAGGAAACATTAAAAAAATGCAACTTCCCAAGTATCATAACATTCCAAGGAAAAAGCCACTTTCTACAATAATGACCTCAAGTGAGACACACTAGGAGATGGCAACATAAACTTCAGGATTATCACCCCTCTGAGTCACTTACACCCTGTTTATATCCAGATGAGGACTCAGTGGTTCCATTTATAACATTTTGTCTCATCTTTCAAGGCTTTTTCCTTTTTATTAGTTTGCAGAAACCAGGGGGATTCTGACATGCTGAAGTGACAGAATGCTATAGGTAACCTTGTTCAGCAGCAGAATACTAAAGGTCTATCAGCTTTTAAATATGTGTTCTCTCTTAACAGGAAACAGATTCCAAACTTAGAGGTAGACAACATGTTAAGTTGCTAACTTCTTTTCCACCCTGCATTCTCTTCTGAGACCTATTCTCACCATGGACTTATGTTTGAAACTGGTGTGCAAAGCTCAAGACCTGAGCTGCAAGGCTTTTTCATGATGTGTCATGACGGATTAAGGATAAAATCACCTTGCTTTAAAACTGTAATTCTGGAACCCTGTGCTCATGCAACTTCACCTGCAAGGCAAATCAAACAGTTTCCAATTTGTATTGGCAGTAGTTGGATCATTCAAACACAAAGCAGAATGACTGAGGGAAAATACTATCACTTATCTGGCCAACTTTAAGTTTTAATGCTTCCCAAGAAGGCCTGATCACAGTAACTGTACCGAATCTTCAGGAATTGTATGGAACATCACCCAACTGCTCTTTGGGAATGCAAGGAAATAAGGCTTCCTGAGCTGTCCTATCTCATGTCCAAAATAAATTTGGAGAGATCTCCTACTCAATCCTTCTCAGAGATCAACAACTTTTAAACCAAGTACACTTTCCAACTAAAATCCTTTATATCCAGAGTTTTTAGAAGATATATTATGTTTAGATTTCCTCCTATTTCACAATCCTGAGGTGATATTAACACTTGAGTCTGTAGGTGACAAGTGTGGAAAGTACTGCAGTCATCTCATCTAACACATTATCATCCACATACATATATATGTATTTTTAACCTTTAAGACTGGAATGATTTATCACACACACTCAGATTTTTTACCCTTCAAAATAAGGATTACAAATAAATCTTTCCTAAAATTCTAGCAAACACTCTACTTGGAGCATCAGTGAAATCTCTTGAAATGTAAGACTGCACTCAAGCCACCCTACAATGCTAATTTAATCACCCAATTGCCTATTAACCCATAGTTGAGTAACTCCAAAGGAGGGAAAATTTCATGTATAACATGACTGCCCCCTTGTGCCGAACTAGATCCCCTTCCATTAGAATAGAGAGGTGTGATTTGTCACATCTCTAACTTATTTCTCGTGTCTTAATACAAAAAAAAAAAAAAAAAAGCCCACTAAAACAAGTAATTATCTTAGGTATGAAACTAGAGCTGTACAGTTCTTGAAACTAAGACAAAACAAAATGTAAGGCAGGGATGATAGAAAGCAATTTAGAAAAGAATACTGCACAATTCCAAAGTGATGGGATCTTAAATCACTTTCAGGTTTATTAACAACATAAGAGAAAAAAGAAAGAAATACAGAAAACAGGTTTTACCATCTCAAAAGCTGTTTTCTTTATGCAGTCTCTTTGCTCATGGAATGACCTGGGTTGGAGGGATTTTAAAAGGTCATCTAGTTCCAAACCCCTTGCCATGGGCAGGGACACCTTTCACTGAACTGGGTTGCTCAGATCCCCATCCAGCCTGGCCTTAAACTGCCAGGGCTGGGGCATGCACAGCTTCCCTGGGCAACCTGGGCCAGGGCCTCACCACCCTCACAGGAAAGAATTCATTCCTAATATCTGATGTAAAACTTTGAAGCCATTCCCTGTGTCCTGTCACTGTCTATCCTTGTCAAAAGTCTCTCTCCATCTTTCCTGTGGGACTCTTTCAGGTACTGGAAGGCTGCAATTAGGTCACCCCGAAGCCTTTTCTTTTCCAGGGTCAATAATCCAAAATCTCTCTCCTCACAGGAGAGGTGTTCCATCCCTCTAATCACCCTGATGGCCCTGTAGTTTAGTTAGGAAATGAATTCAACAAAGTCAAATATCAGGACTGTGAGCTGAGCTTGCTGGGTCAGGCACCCAGTGAGACTCACTGGCAGCTCTGGACACAGAGCCTGGGTTCAACACCTGAAACAAGCTGCACTGCCAAGGGAAAATTCCCAAAGGACCTCAACACTCCAAGGGGGCACACAGACATATACAGGATAAACATTCACTCTTCAAATTATTTGGATGGAAGCCTAGGAGCTAAGAAATGGCAAAGTTAATTTCCTGGGAGTTACTGCATCTGGCAATACAGCCACAGAGTTCCTACAGGAGAACCAAAGAGTCTAGAATGCAGCTTTGCAGATTTAATACCAGAAAAGGAAGAAGCCATCAAGCCAACTGTAATGATTTGAGTCTGAAGCACACCAATTTGCCAACAGAATTAAAGGAATCACATTCCAAACATCAACACATCCAGTGGTAGCACCAAGATCAGCTGACTCTCCTGCCATATCCTCAGCTCATTTCCTCCTTCTGTCCCTGCTGCTATGGCTATTCCTGTTCACCAAAGCTTACATCCTTCAATTACTCTCTTTCCTCCTCTCTCATTCTCCTACAACCCATCTGCTTCTCCACAGCATCCCCAAGACTTGTCCCCTTCCCCTCCAACCCTCCCCAAACCCAATTCATCCCAGCCTTTCAAAGGGAGCACAGGTGTGACAAGGGGAACCCAGGAACCAAGGTACAGCTTTCTGACTCATTTTGTTTTCCTGCCACCCAAACTCTCTCCTTCTCTTTTCTCAGTCTCTGTACTGGAGCTGTCACTACTGCCACGTGCACTTGAATGGTTTCTCCATCAAAGTGTAACTCAGTTATCAATCTCCTTCCTCTACTGCATGTTTTATATCTTCTGCAGTCTACACAAATGCCTTGCCTAATCAAGTAGGAACTGGATTTGAAACTTGCAGTTCAGATGTGAATATTCTCAGACTTCTGGCTTTTTTTTTTATCTTTCCTCCCTTCCTCTCTTTTGTTTTTTTTGTTATCTTTAGATCTTTCTGACACAGGCATGCCTTGCATGCATAAAAAAGTTATTAACAAACAAGAGACTACTGCCATACAAAGAGTTTTAATAATACATTCTTCTCTCAGTTGATCTGCAAACTATACTGACTACAGCTCCTTTAGGTATGATTTATATTGAACTGTTTTTATGAGAAGTTCATACTTAACTAAACTGTGCTTCCCTCAGAAAAACAGTTCCTAGTTGTGCCATGTGCTATTGGAAATACTGCAAGGTTCATAGTATACATTATTTGTCAGTTCATAACTCACAGCAAAAATCTGAAAGCTTTCAAGCTTTCAGACAAAAAGACAGAAACAATTAAGAGCTCTAATAATCTGATCCTGCTGTTTGCAGTCATTTAAAATTATTCATGTGTTTCAATATGGAAGTGATTTAACATAATTTAGCAAACCTGAAACCTACATTAAGATGTAATAATGATGAATGGATGAGACCCAGCACACACACTTAGAGAAAACCTCAGAGTCCTGCAGAGTGAAGGAAGTACCCCAGAAAACCTGGCAGGTGCCCCAATGTGGGTGGTCTAAAAAAAAAACCCAACCAAACCAAAAAACTAACCACCCCAACCCCCCCCCCCCCCCCCCCAAAACTCAAAATTACCATCTGAAATTTTTACATAGGCAGAACTGGGTTAGGTTTCTAAAATAAAAAGCAGATGGCCTGAGAACACTTTCTAAATTCACTGAAGAATAAATGCTATGGTTGCATCCCCCCATTATTTATTATCCCAGCAGCCAATTTAGGACTCAAACACAATTTCTGGGCGACCACCTTCTGGGTCTTGGCAGAGGCTCCACAGACACCAACCACACAGCAAATCCTCTAGGACACAGCACAGATCTTTACCTTGCCTTCCAAATAAAGATATTTCTCACAAAGCCTCAAATTTTGAAGTCCTAAGGAATTAAAAATCCAGAATAATGAGTGGAATGCCAACTTTTTAGTGTACTTATCACAGTTAGAGCACAGTTGAAGTTTTGTTACATCTGTTTAATTAGGCACCTGACTTCCTTTTCCTGTTGCATTATCCATTCATTTTATGGGATGGGTAATAGTAAGAACCATTAAATGTTGCCTAGTTCTAAAAATAGCAAAGGGCATAGGGTCAAAAGAGAAAATAAATTCCTTTTCTTTAACACTGTAGTGAGGAACGTTGTGATATTCTGGGGTTCTATCATCAAATAAAAATGAGGAACTGTTTTTAAATACTAGATAGTTCTACAATAAAATCATATCCTTTAAAAAAATTAAGTTGTTGGTTCACAATTTTTTTGTTTGCGTTTAGTAAAAAAAAAAGTCAAATTACATACATATTGGTGTCAAATTTTCAGCAGCCCTGGTATGACTTTGGTATCTATGAGCTGTTCTCAAGTTATAGACAGCTCCTAAATAGGTATTGATTAGAAAAAAAATAGATACAAGGGCTCAACTGCTTTTTTAATTAAAAGCTGCACTACATGGAAAAAAAAGAGGAAAATGCTACATTTAGTCTGAACTGGGTACTGATCATACTCGGAGCAGCATTTGCTTATGAAAAAAACCTGCAACAATTTCTTGGTAAAATACTGTGAATGAAGTTAATAAGGAAAATGTATTGATAATACATTCAAGCAATTCTCAGGTCACTTTTACCCACAGAACGTACATCATGCAATTTCCTGTACAATTACAGCACTATGCCAGGTAAACTAAACCATTTACACCTCTTGGAATTGTTTCCCTGAGCATTAACACTTTACAGAAAGGTATTTTCCTTCAGCATTGCTGTTCTGGTGTGCTGTTCAGCAATATCCAAACCAGCTGTTGATGTCCATTTTTGCAATAAGTGTACTTTATGACAAAAGATGCTCTAACAAGAGCTTGTTAACATTAGTGATCCCAGTATTAAAGCACAAAGGTCACATGTGCTGTTGGTGATAAATACCATAATGTTCCATGCCTGGAACTAGATGATGAGGTCAAAACTCCATCAGATGAACTATATTTCCTTCTTGGTTTCCAACTGTGCCCCAAGCACAGACGTGAATATCTGTGACCACACTCACATCCACAGCTGTCATTCCACTAAAGAATTATCTTTTTCACAAACACTAACATTTTGACCAACATCAGACTAAAAATTTTGCTAAAAATGCTCATTTACTAGTTTGGATCTGCACGTGGAATAAATCTCTTGGCTGGCACCTACTGACCTTGACAGGCATTCCTACAACCTCATAGTGAAACCAGGTTTTCCTGCTGGAAATCTGAGATGTTGAATCCAGAATGCTTGCTACCCAGATTTAGCACAGTCTGTGCATCTGTGGGCATAATGTTGTCTATAGATTTTGGAGTATTCCAATCTAAATGCTACTTAAAAGTACTAAATGTCTCAACTTCATAACTTTGTTACTGCATTGGTAAAAAACTATTACTTTTTCCATCATTCAGAAAATGCTCAATATTTTTACTGGATAAAATAACTCCCAATGAAAGCACACACATTATAAATTAATCAAGTTTTTAACTTCTTTTGGTATATCAAACTTATCTAAACAAAAAGTAAAACCATTCTCCATCCTCAGAACAGAAAAGTGTTATTCCAGTCCTGAATTTTAATTCTGGAATTAACTCAAAAGAATGATAAAAAATGAACCTTTTTTAATATTTGATGAAAGCAGGGTATTTTTATTGTCTCCCCCATCCAATAAAAATTAAAAGAAAAACAAGTTTTGCACTTATTCTGCACAATGCCCAAAGTAAACAATGCTAAAAGTTAGTAAGTGGGGAGTTGCTTGTTGTTTTTACAGCATAGGAGCCCTGTACTTCTGAATCACTGAGCAGCTGGAGTCTGGTTTAATTACTCAACATCAATCAAGATGTAAACCAGCACTTGGAGACCAAGGAATGCAACATTCATCTGCAACACAAAAGAAATAGCTAAGCTATCTTAGCTTCTGCCTAGACAGTTTGTACACTGGAAAAAGTCAACACATTACTTTTATACCATGTCAGTAACATAAAATAGCCAAACAGTCATTTTGCACTGTACTTGAATGCATCAGTGACAACTTGCAGTGAGGGAGAAAAGACCACAAGAGTCTTATTTCATACAGGTTTGCAACCTCTAATACAGAAAGTATTTGTCCACTACTGACTTCTGGCAAATAGCAGCACCAGTGTTTGACAGCACCCCCATCTCCAATAAAATATAGATAGAAAGGCAACATATTAAAAAGAGGAGATGTGAAAATGAAAACTTTAGGTTCCTTCCTGATTTTTTTTTTTTTCATCTTGTTAATTCTTTGATACCAGTCTTTTATGTGATTGTGTTCATATTAAGAAGACAGCACAGTAATGCTGCAGCTTGATGGAGTGCTGGAGTGTTTCACCAGATCAAAGGGAATCTGATTATCCCTTCTGGTCTTCAGAGCTATAGACATAAACTGCAGACTCTATCTAATCTATGAAAAAAGCAACCACCCACCACAGTACACAAGAACTTCTCCCTAAAGATGAAAGAGGCAAGTAACCACATGGGACAGATGTTTGCCACACCACTCACTGCACTGTCAGAAGCTGCTCAGTTGCTGCAGTGTCAAGGGTGAAATAAGACACCATGAAGAACTGCCCAAGCCCTCAGCACATCTCAGGTTAAGCCACATGTAAAAATAAATACTGTAAAATAACTGCCTGTACTACAAAGATACAGTCAATCAGCTTTAGCCAGCTCTGCTGCAGATGCAGAACACAGGAACAGTTTGTTCAGGATCCCCCTGTTCAACAGCACACAAACACAGGACAGGCCCCAGCTCAAAGGGCTGCCAGGTGAGGCACAGGATGGCCAAATAAATATATCCAGATGCTACAGCACAATGTCACATTTGTCTCAGCACAGCAGTAGCTATGGTACTTTCCAGGTGGAGGGAAGAGTTGATAGGGATGCAGATTGTAAGCAGAATTCCTAAGGGAGCTTGATGATACACTGCAAGATGCAGAATTAAAAAGGATGCTGCCCAGTGTCCATCAAGCACTGAAGCCTTTCCTGCTGCAAGTCAAGTAAATGACTGGAATAATGGCACGTGACAGTGCCCAGTGATGATTGAACATTAAACTCTGGTCTTAACTCGAGGATGTTCTTACACAGCTGCTATCACTGCTGTTCTTCTAATGTGCCCTGTCATTAAGGATAAAATGGACCCCATGGAAGTCGTGGTTTAAATGTTGTTAACAGCATTTCAGAGGGAATTCTTGTGACAGCAGAAGTCAGCTCTTCCATCTGGCCCGTTTGAGAGTGAAACTGAAATATTTGCTCAGACTTCAGAAGGTCGTTTTGGTATAGAAGAAGATAAAAGCAGGAATCTTTTACAATATGACCTAGCAAATCAAAGCAAATAGGGATTCCACTCACTGATAATCCAAAAGAAAAGAGAGTTATAAGACAAATACTGCACTGTTTGTCCTAGGCAATGTGGTTGTATCTCTTGCCAACAACTTATATACTGGTAATTAAAACACAGAACACTTCATAAAAATATAAAAGAAAACAGAAAGAAAACATTCTTTCCAACAAAAGCCAGTGGTAACTGCAGCACCATGGACACTGCACTCAGTGTATACCAGCACACTTTATCTCAGATATTTCAAAGTGATCAAAAGCAACCATTTCAGTAATTCAGAAACATCAATCTGTTATCATGTCCCCTGATTTGGAAATTATTAAAAAGCCCTAAATGTGTTTGCTTAATTATTACATCTATTGCACTGTTTAACAAGGAAGGGTTTATTTTTAAAATGTCAACACACAGAATGCTTTCAGGATGGAAACACACTTAATAACAGAAATTAAGTGTTTTGTTTTTAACAAAGTGTAAGCCCACTGTATAAAATCTAAGATCACATCAGTAGGTCATTGCAGGAAAAAAAAATTCTAAATGTAAATAGACAAACCAAATGCTTAAGGAATTAAATGCATTTTCATCACCCCAGTTATGAAGTACATGAAAACATCAGGGGAAGAGTTATTAAAACATCAAGAATTATTGTTACTTTGATACAGCCAATAACAGGACCACAAATAGGTTGTGTTAGCTAGTGCTGACACCCAGAAACACATGCAGTCAGCAGGGTCCACACTAATACTGAAACTGAGCAGTTACACAAACCCGGGCCAAGAGCCTGTTTGTAACTGAGGCTCAGCTACAAGTAGCATCGATTTTCCACTGCTTTAAAATGCAAATAAAACCAAAGAACCACCCCAGTGAAACAATCTGGGAACACACTGGGAGAACTAAACCAGTGAGCAATCCAGAGAGGGTGGTGTTGCTGCAGTCCAGTTTTCTGTTTTACATTTACCACACAAGCATTAAACTGAAGGACCAAGTTCCATCAAAAACAACACACCGTGTACTGCTTTTTTTAAACTGTTACAGATCATTTTATAGGTTGTACTGTTTGATCATCAGGCCTCAATGTCTTTTATTTATTATTTTTCTTTTCTCAAAGGGATACTGATAGTACTGATAATCTCTCTTAATGAAAGATTTCCCATTAGCAATTCCACAGAAGTAGGGCACATTAAATAAATTTTTTTAGAATAATCTGAGAACCTGAAGATAACATTTTAACATAAATTACTAATAAGTGGAAAATCTTCTTCAAAAAGGGAAAATACAGAAAAAACCAAAACACCCCCACACCTACAGGCCTATTTCAGATAATTCTTTTAATATAAAACAAAGCAATAATAATGATCAAACAGAACTTTTCTTCCAGCATCAAAAATAATCTGACCACAAAAGAAAGCACTGCTGAAAGGAGAGACTTATATTTTATATTTAGAATATGCACTTTACAGGCAATTCCACTGGAAAATGGTGGAGGGAGTAAGATAACCTTCACCAGGTTTTACTCCCACAAAAAAAAAATCTTGAGGCTATCAGCCACCAGCTGCCCCAAAAACCCAAGCCTTGTGTCCCAGCCAAGTGAACCTGCCTTTAGGTCAGCATGGAGATTTACAGCACTCTGAACAGGACATGCCAACGTCAAGGTGAAAAGTGTCTGACACGAATATCTGAGGTATTTGAGCCCTGTCAGCTCCTCCCACCTGAAGTGGCTTGTCCTGTCTAAGTCCACCCAAGCCCAGCTCAGCAGCCCAGACTTACTGTGAGATGTGAGTTATGGGGGTCAGCAGGGTCTCGCCCTCCAGGTCAAGCTCATCTGCAAAGCTGCTGGTCCTGATGAAGGGTCCTGTGTTCACATCCAGAAATGCTGGGCTCTTTTTGACTGTGGGGAAAACAGGCAGGTGACAGTTCAAGCAACAGCGTTTGACTGCACTGGGACCTCGGAAATACTTAAAAGAATACTGAAAACAAAAGTTGCTACCAAAAATCGCAGAGCTCGCAAAAAGCAAAATTTTAACTCTTCCTCTGCCCAAAGGATTTGAACTTCTGGTGAAGATTAAAATTAATATTTGATTCCTTTTTTTTTTAATTTGTTCATACTCCTGATACACTAGAATGTTCAGAATCTATGTGATGGAGGGTTGTTGCTGTGGGGCACAGAGGGAACACACAGCACCACACACACACACAGGTGTCCAAAGCACAAAGAAGAAAGAACAAAGTTTATTGAAACCTTAGGTATTTATAATTTCTAGGACACTAGAAATTTCTAGACACATTACCCAAACCAGGGATTGGGTAATGAAGTATCCACTTCTCCAATCCCACTGGTCAAATGAGAAGTGTCTCAAGTGACATCTTTAACAAAGGAATTAAAACTATTCTTGTTTACCTTACAATTTCAAGAGAACTGACCTCATTCTACTAAAACAAATCAGAAGGCTGATTTTTCAGGGACAACAGACACTAGTTTTCAATGGATAATAATGGGTGAATTTAAACATTTGCAATTTACAACCTGAACAACCCTCCAAATTCGAAATTCCACCGAAACACCTCTTTGTAGAAACCAACTCTCTAATGTTTCGTGCCACAGCAGGCAGCTCCAGACAGAGCATGGCAGAGATTTAGTGATTAACAAAGGTGATGAAACACGAGGGAACAATGAAATTTTATGAGCTTTACCTGGAGAGGAGGGAGCGCTGGAAGACTGGTGGTCTGCGGAAAAGGATGGCCAGGAGCGCTGACAATCTGAGTCAGAGTGAAGATGCACATGAAACAGAGATAGGAGAGGAGGAAAAAAAAAAACCAAACAAAAGGAAAAAAAAATAAAAAAGAGAAGCTCCAGAGAGACAGCTGAGGAGATGCAGACATACCTAAAATTTAGTATGCTCTATCTGACACAAAACTAAAAATACCGTGGAAAACAGTGTATGAAACTGTTACAAAAGTGGCAGAATGTTCAGTGGAGGCATCACTGCTTCTCCCAGCCCATTTTTCATGGCAGTGTCGACTGCTGTGAGATAATCCTCCCTGCAGGCCAGTCTCTGTCTGCCCCTTTCCTCCAGACTTCAGGGTTTCTCACACCCTTGCCTTTCCTGGGTGCCCAAGCTCCCTGGGCTCATGGTTCATTCACTCACAGAGCAGCTCCCTCCTGCTCACACGTCCCTGCTGCCAGGGGGACAGGCTGTCCAAACCATTTGAAGCTTCCAAACACATTCCATAAAAAGTTTTTGAAGCTGCCCACTTTAACCATGTAAACCAAGTGCCTGCCTCAAGCTGAATTTCTTGGGGAAATGCTTCAAGAGGAGTCAGTGATGAGAAAGAGACTCAGCAAAACACAATCTTTACATTCTGTTTATATTTATTCTTTTATATTTATTCTTGTATTTTATTCTGTATATATTTATTCTTTTGAATAGCATTATGCTATTAATAACTATTTCATTAAGAACTGCCTGTGAATTCATACACTTGGACAGACTAGTATTTTTCAGGAATGGTGCCTTACTTTCATGCAATGAGAAAAGCTCTTAAAATAAAAAATGTATTGGAGTTAAAAAAAAAAAAAAATTCAGAAAACCCCCCCTCATTTTGCAAATGTTCTCTCAGTGCTATGCACATGTCCTGGTTCCAGACAGGATTAATTTTTTGCAGTAGCCAGGATGGGCCATGATTCCTTTGGTTTTTGCTGAACTGACGATGCCAGGAGAAAGAAAGGAGGGAGAAAAAGCTGGAAATCTCAGGTTGCACAAGGATACTGGCAGGGAAGCCACATGAGGGATCCAGGAGTGTGAACACTGACATATAAATGAGCTGCCCAAAAATTTACTGAATGTGAGGAAGCAGCATATGGATATGTTGCTAGAGCCTTTCTGAAGACCAAACTGAAGTTGAGTGAGCATCCTTTATCCTTGTACTTTCTATTTCCCTCCTTCTGAGCTGCTGACATGGCAGCTCCAGTTTTCTGTGTAGATAATCTTTTTCACAGTAAGTAAAATAACACTCTCCTCCTTTGAGCTGCTGTGAAAGCAGTGTTAGAAAAGCTCTTGGGTCCACTGAGCTCTGGCTGGGACACAGAAACTGGACCACTGATGGCTGGGTAAAGCTGCTCTGATATTTCCCCAGATGAAGGAATGTCTTGTTCACATAATTTGATTTGTCTCACTGCCCTCCTGACCTGGTTCCACCATGTCCACCCTAAGAGAAATGCATCTCTTGGAAGGGTGGAAACTGGGCAAATCAAGGATTGACTGGGGGAGTCAAGGAGATTCAGTTTGGGTTTGCTGTTTTAACCCCTTAACTGCCCCTGTGGGTTCAGGGTGACACTGAACCTTGCCACTCCAGTGGATTTATCCTGAGCATCCTTGCAGTCAGTCTCTGCAGGGAAGCCTCTGCTGCCTGTAGTGCTTTCAGAGCAGAAAACTCACAGGTGGCTCAGAGCACTCCCACTAAATCACAGAGATCTTCTGCCCAGACCTAGCTCTAATCCCACTGTCTTTGGGGAGCACTCAGTTGTTAAGAAAGTGCCTGAGCAAGCACATTAGAAACATCACAAGACTGCATGGCTGCTTAAGTGATCACAGAATCCAGACAAACAGTAAAAGAAATTATTTAATTTATGGGTCCCCATCTGTTCACAAATATCTACAGCACATTTTTACAGCAACAGATGCATGTACTACAGGATTCACAACACTGGGGGGTCAAATCTGAAAGTTTTCTCCCATCCTAATACAGTTATTTAGAAATTAATTTGCATCATATGCTTAGGTAACTACTGGAAAAACCATATTTTATTTATAGAAAATTATCTTTTTCTGTTGGTTATATTTACATGAGCAATTTTTCTCAAGTCTAAAAAACCATTAGAGGTCATCTTCTTATAGAAATGAGTGCTCAATTTTTCTCTTTGTAATGAGACTGGGGGTAGTTGTGATTACAGGTGTGAGAATGTACATTTTCTGTCTGTCTACATCTCCTTGTCTGCAAAAGGTTTCTTAGACATTATATAGCACTACACATGAAAAGCACTGCAAACATTACACTGTCACAAGCTGGCATGCCATAAATAGAATTATTTTCCTCAACTTACCAAGCAATTTTAACATTCCTGTTTGTCCTGTATACTTGTAACAGTTTACAGAGGAGAACACAGATAAAAAAGAAAAAAGATAAGTGTCAGAAGAAATTAGAGAAAATAATTTTACTGAAAGTTATAGAGCTGATTTTTGAAATGGCAGGAGTAGGCTACCATCAAATTGGATTGTCCTTAATCAGCTCAGAAATTTAGTGGTAAAAGGTTGGACTTTGCACCTCTAAGCATTGGTTTCTGTCATTTGATTGTTATGAAGAAAGATGTCTGTACTCAAATTTTGAGACCCACACTTAGCTCAGTCCTTGTCCACCTTTTAGCAGCTGTGTCATTCCAAGCACCAGATGCAGTTTGCAACCATTCCCTAGCAGGGGCCAAGAGGGAGGGGAAAAGCAGGGATGATGCAGAGCAACACAAGCACACCAGAAAAGGACATGGGCAGCAAGACTTTCCTCTTGAACTAAAATATGCCCAGTGCCAGCCCACATTGCTGTCTTATTCTAAAGCCCATTACATTTATTCATGTCAGCCAAATTTTTGAGGAGAAAAAACATAAGTACTTAAGGTATCCGTAATCAATAAAATATTCCTTAAAAAATAAACCTTGCTCTTGTTGCCAAAATTTGAGCAATACATTAAAAACTTCCAATAAAAGTATATTTTTTAAAATGCCACACTGTAAATTCAGAGTTATTTTGGAAGTTCAGTACAGCAAAAGCAAATTTAAATAAGCTGTTATCATTAGGTGACTATCAGTGTCCTGTCTTCTTTTTCTTCATGCTGTACCATTTTGTACAGTGACACTTAATACAGATGGATCCACATTTATCTTAAGTACTTCTGCTTTCAAACCTTGATTCACAGCCCACTGCACTGAGCAGATGGCAGCAGCACATGATGGTTTCATGTAGCAGATGATGTTTGGGGCAGCCAAGGCACACCAACCCTTTTTGGGGCAGGTACAAGCACAGGGGTAACACATCCTGGGTGAATCTCCCATGGAAAAGCTGACAGCTAATCCCTGCCATTTCAATCAACTGCAGAACTGGGCAAGGTGTGCACCAGCCTAAGAGTCACTAGATCTTCCAGCAGGCAGAAATGAGAAATGATTGAGTTTGTCTGCAGTGGAGCAAGCTCATTAAAGCAATGGCCAAATCTCACCCAGACAAGCCAGCAACCAAAGGCAAAAGGGAAAAGTATTCTCACTTTAGAATGACAAGAGCTTGTTCTTTCCTTCTTTACTACAGATACTAAAGAGGACCTGTATGCAAACCTAAGCATAGAACTCATCACAGTTACTGGCATTTTATAATGGGAGTTTCTTACCAGAATTTTCAAATGGTTCAAAACTGAAATCAGGTTTCCTGTCCTCCACCACGTGGTCGTAAGTGATGTGTGGTATAGCCAACATCCTGTCTGGAGAAGAAGGCCCATTGTCCTTGTCTAACTTAAATTTCTTCTTTTTAACCTAAAAAACCCACATAAATTAAATTACTCAAACCAAGTCACGTGGAGTTGTCTCTTCAATAATATTGCAGTCCCCAATTAAAGAGCTGTAACCAATTAAAAGAGTGCCTGATTACATTTTCAAGGTCCTACACTGTGTTTCTCATTATGCTGCCCCCTCATCATGTCAAAGCTGGCTAATCACTAGATTTCTGCACGTTGTCATTTCCAAATCCCTTGCCTGCAGTAAAAAAAGAAAATCTGCTAGTTATGCAGCAGCCTGCATAAATCAAACTCTTCTAGAATATCTTTATCATTTTATGGATGCAATAAATCACACCTTCAGCACAAAGCCAGTGGATATATTGCTCCTGAACTCAGATGAACCTTGGAGATACAAGAGAAGATTTTTGCACAACATCCTCTCCTTCCAGCTGTGCAATACCCTTACAATACAGAGGATGGCATACTACAAAATCCAAAGATTCTGACAAAGGAGTTTTGTTCCTGTATTTAAAACAAAACATTCTGAATGTATGGAATCTGTTAATATGACAATATTACTGTATGTAGGCACAAGAAGTCTTTACCATGAAAGCTTAGAAAATCACAAAATCAGTAGCTGAGAGAAACAGAAGTTTCATTGGGTTTTGTTTGTTTTAATCAATTAAAAGTTACTATTTTGGAAATGGTGATTTTCTTTTTTTTTTTCACCTCTCCTTATAGTTTTCCAAACAACAGTAAGTAACTGACTGATATGCCTGAGTTAGGTTATTATTACTCTTTTCCAAACCCTTAGATCCATTGAAAAAGTCAAGCTTGGGGAAATTCAAGAAATCAACTTCTAGTTTAAAATCTTTATGTACCAAAACTATCAAAACTGAAATGTAAATCAGAATCTGAAACCAAGCAATAATCTGTAAAACAAGCAGAAGCAATAATCCCTGGAGAGTAAAAAAAAACTCAATCTAATTAAAAATGTTCAAACTACTATAAGGCAAAACATTAGTTATTGATACCATCACCGATTTCTTTGGTTTTGGACTGGGTGACAGCAAATGATAATTCCTGGCAGGTTTCCGAATGTATATTTTCCATGTGGAAGAGTCTGGGTTTTCTGCAGCATAGCATCTCCATGCAGTCTGGAACAAATGTTTTAAGCACAGAATAATTAATCAGTCAGATTAGTGACTCACTCTACAACACAGTAACTTCCAAGCAGCACGTCAGTCATTCTTTATTTAATTATATTCTTGAGTTTGCCCTCTGGAAACAAACTCAGCATGGTTTAGAACCCTTATTTAGTAAATAGAAACCACACAGAACTGGGAAACCACACAGAGAGATCAGTCTTTTCAAGTGCAGCTTTTATTCTCAGTAGCAATAAACAAATAACGAGAGAGAACTCTAGACTGGACTCAAAAAAAGGTCCAAATTCCATTTACTGCCCCAATTTCCCACCTGACTTCAGGCATTTTGCCTACTGCATCCTGTGTTAACAGGGCCCTACTCAGAAAAAGACAAAAATTGTTCTTCCACACCTCACAAAAACACTGCCAGAAAAAAACCCAGGAATTGTGATGTGGTCAGTAGGGCTATATTCCCATGAAGAAATGAAACTGAGGGCACAGCAGAATAATACCAGTGGTTAACCAAAACCCAAACCCAGCTCTCCCTCTTGCCAGCCACCAATGATTCAAGTCCCATGCTCTAAGGCAAAATGGAGGAAAAGCAGAGCTAGAAAACAAGACCAACAAGAAAACACTCTCTTAACTGTGTAAATATCAGAATTAATTAATAATGAGTCTCCAAATCAAAAAGGCAGAGCCACACTTACTACATGAAGAAAGGAAACACTTATAGACAAACATTCTAAAGCAGGGAAGGCCAGAAAACCTTAAATGAAAGAAACAAAGCAAGGCAGAATGAGAGAGGACAAGAGACAGCAGTTGGAAAATAAAGGGAAAGACAATCACCATGTAAATCCCTCTGTGATGAACAGAAGGGTGGAAGAAACAAATGACCTCTAGGAGAAACCAAGAAGGAATACAAGGAAAGAAAATGACTCATCTGGCTGTTTTGTACCTATTTTGTAAACATCTTGATTTAAAAACAATGTTTTTATAGGAGAGCACTTACTGAATAGGGCTTTATCCCAATTAGTTAGTAAATCATAATTACAGCTGTTAAGAACAGGTACTCAGCAACTCATTGTTTATCCTCTACTCCTCCATGACATTTCTGATGCACAACATTCTGGACATGCAGTCTCAGGCTTCCCAATAATTTGGTGTTCATTTCCCAAAAGAATCAGTGTGAACATTAAAAAATCCATTCTTTACAAAACCATATGAGTCTCAAGATTTTTAGCTAATCTCTGGCTATAACCAGGGTCTTTTTCACATTAACTCTGGGCCTGTTTAGTTTCAAGCATAAACTTTACAGTTAGCTACTGTTTCCATAAAGATCCTGACCTGGAAACCCACATTCACTCATGAAGCTAGAGAAATAAGTCATATGAGAATGAAAAAATGATATGATGTACATCAAATTTCCTTTTACATTTGATCTCTGTGTTTCCAAAGCTATGTGCAGGCACTGAGCAGTGGGAGGAAAACCTGGAAGAACCTAGAATGAAACCATGTTAATCCTTCTCCAGGGTGCAATGCTGGCTCCAATGAAGTAAAGAGTAAAATCTCCATAACCATACTGATACTGAACTGCAATTGCATTTAGAGCTGGGGGATCAATATTGTCCTGCCTGTCAGCTATCCTGAAAAGAGTGATTTCACAGAATCCCAGTGGTTCCCAGCCCCCATTCCAGAGCTGAAAAGTCCAAACAGCATTTTCATACTATTCTCCTAAATTTGAGTTTTTTTAGAATTTAGTTGTCCCAGCTGAAGCATGTTTGTCATTTGTCTTTACAAGCCACAATCTATTTTTTAAAAGCACAATTCTACATGAAGCCTCCTCTTTGTTTTTTTCATTACTACAGGCATAACATTTCATAACATTTTCCCCAGGCAAACTGTTTAATAATCACAGGATAACTTTCAGTTTTGATTTTAACCAGCTGAATTAAACAATTTACATTGATTTGGGAGTGTATTTTTCTGCCCATTAGTTTACATTAACGATTGGATTTCCAAAATCTCATCTGTAACTCCTGCACAGTTTTTAATGGGAATCAGGGAGGGAAGAACTGCCAACAGCTTGGAAAAAAAAAAGAACCCAAAACCAACAAAAACCCCTACCATAAATGGCAAGAAATGAAAGAAATGACAGCATGCAATATGCAAGAACTCAGTACCTGTATGAGTGAGGCAGCAGCTGGAATCTGACGGTTGAAATGCTTCTGTCTTTGTTTCTGTTGTACCTTTAGGGCAAAGCCTGAACCAAGAATTCCCTGTGGAAAGAAAACAAACTTTTTTTTCCTTTTTTTTTTTTTTTGGTAAGAGTGGAGGGAAAGAACCCTACATAAAATTGCAAAATTATGTTGTGTTAATAAACTTCTATTCAGCATCATAAAACCCAACTAATTATTTAAAGGAAATGACTTAATACAGTGAAATTTTTAGTCTCAGTTATTACTTCTTGCTGAAGCAAACTGTGAATGCTATCATGCTCTGCTGCAAAGCCTGCTGGACTCAGACTCAAAAGAGGAAACAGAAATGATGTTTCATACCCTCTAAATATCTCACAAAGGCTTGTGTAGGGGAATGACAGAATAGGGGGGGAAAATCAACATGATGGGCTTAACTACATTTGTATAAGAAATAAAGAGAGATAATAATAATAGAAATAAAGAAATAATAGAAAGAAATAGAAAGGCACCAGACCTCTTAACTGTGGTATGGTAATTTCTATTTTCATATGTTAATCCATGGTGGGAGTGAGGAAAGAGGATGAAGAAGAGTAAAAGACATTTCAAAATGGTCAACTGGGTAGAACACTAAGCCATCTAATTCACTCTCAGGTCAAGGGCCATGGACTAATGGCACTGGGTGGTGTGAAACCTGAACTACACTCCAAACAGCACAGACTGAAGCCCAGATTTATGCAAAGAGCAAGCCATTTATGTGGTCATTTGGTATAGGCATATTTAAAACAAGTTTTAGTAACAGGTGAGAATGAAATCTTTCCTAAATCAGCTTACATGGTTACACCTACTCAAGGAAAGCACAATTCTTTTTCTACACATAGTAGAAGGCATCAGAGCAGTCAGGGATCTTGGCTCAACCTCTAAGAGCTCCATAAATCATCACATATTTTGGAAGGAACATGGAATGCCCTTCCTATTCTGTTCATTTAGTAGAGATCAAAGAGATGATGAGGCTCAAACACCACATATTTGGGAGGTGAGGGATCATTGCCTGACCCAGAACACACACCAGTTCAGTTTAGCTACTACAATCACTTTTGACTCTGATCTCAGCCAGATCCTCTTGCTTAAAACACCAGCAAGAAAGCAACAGAGCTTCAAACCCCGAATTCCCCCTTGGGCCAATTCACAGGAACAACCTCATTCAGTAAGGAAAATCCCTCTAATAAAGGGGTGATTGGTGTTGTTCTACTCCAACAAAGATTAGGGAAATCTGACAGGTAAACAGAAGGCACAGCTGCTTCACAATCATTTATAAAACATTTTTGTGGCATTTTAGACTGCCTTTAAAAAAACAACCAACCAAAACAAACACCCCACCACCAACACTCTTCAGTCAAAACATCAGGGTTTGGCATTTTTCATACTGATCATTTCACTTATCTGATTTCTCTTCTAAAATAAAAGTGGAAGAGATTTGAGTGAGGAGTGGGGGAAACATATGCTTTAGAGGCAAACTGATGCTGGAGAATTTAAAAAACTTAATTACCCTCCTCTGTAAAAGGTTATGCACCTTTAAAGTAGGCAGCTAATTTTAAAAGGTCACTGGAGTTTCAGTACCTACTATTTCAAGCTGTGAAGAACATTTGTGATGGTACTGGCATAAAAGTATTCTTATTTATTCTGTACCATCCCCACCACTCCTCCATCAGAACTACACAAACCTCTGCTAACACAAGTGCTCATGCCCCTGAACTGAAAAAATAAACATGGAAACAGAACACTTCAGGTGGCACAAACAGTTTAACAGCACAATTCAGGAGGATTGCCAAATTTGTGGACAAAGCACACCCTTAACTGCCCCTGGCACTGAATATTTGGGTTTCCAAACTGAAGTCCAAGTTTCGCTGACTTTGAATTTACCCTTGGTACTCAAGTGCTTTGTTTCTTGTGTGAAAGCACTCAGGCACCTGTTTTCAGTGCAAACAGAGTGCCACAACAACTTTAAAAGGTCAGCTTGAGGTCACTTTGGGAAACAGGACTCTGGCCACGGACAGACATTAATTTCGTGAACAACTGCATCAGTGTCTCTGGCTGCTGATTGCTGCATTTCTGCCAGTAACATTTCCTGGGAAGCTTTTCTAGAAGAAGGGTGTAAGTGAGAATTCTCCAGTTCACCTTGGACATAATCAGTTGAGTAAAGTATGAGTGAATGCCATAAAAAAACCAAAACATCACTAAGTTATCACTTAGAGGTAATGAGAAATAATTTCCTTTACACTTCTGAGATAGGCTGGGAAAATCACTTGGAATTAAGCACCTCTTTCTCAAATACAAATCATTCTCAAATCTAGTGTTGCATACAAAAACCACTGAATATTTATTTAGCTACTTTTGTTTCTACACGCTACATAAATTTCAGCTACAATATAGAAACTTATTACAAAGCTTACACAACACCAGGTTAAATGAAAGGTTAAAGAATCAATAACAAAAGTTCTCTCTGATAACTAATTAATCAACACCAAATTGTTGCAAAAGTACAAGATAACCTACCGCAGGCAGTGCAAAAAAGGAGATTGCAAACACTGAAAAACAAGATGCAATTGTCTTTCCTATCCAGGTCTGTGGCACTTTATCTCCATAACCAATAGTTGTAACAGTCACCTGCAAAGAGAAATAAAGAGGGCATTACAGCAGGTGTTAACGTGGCACTTTGGGCTTGTTGCTCTTTTTTATTTATTTCAAAGAAGCATTAGCTGCATTCCTAACTCTCCCATGCCTGTGTGACAGTAATAAAGGTTAACCCTTCCTTCCAGGTTTGCTTCCCCACCTAATACTGAATGGAAAAACATGCAGGAAACTGAATTACAACAAAATACACGTTTAAAACTTGCAAAGTAAAAGCACTAATGTAAGTCTTCATGGCTGAGGCAACTGCAGAGCATATGAAGTCACTGGGATAGGGCTGCCTGCCCCTCACACACTTTCCTTAGGCAAAGGCTGCCATAGTTCTGGACTGGTGGCTTGGTTTGAGGGCAGATGTTTGCTGAGAAGGCTGCAGGACTGAGCATGGAGAGCACACACACTGTGATTTGTGATTCTGGATGGTGATTTGTTTTCGGGGCAGGAGATGTTGCTGAGAGGCTGCAGGACTGAGCATGGAGAGCACACACACTGTGATTTGTGATTCTGGATGGTGGCTTGGTCTGTGGACAGGAGATGTTGCTGAGAAGGTTGAAAATGGAGAGCACACACCCTGATTTGTGATTCTGGATGGTGATTTGTTTTCTGGGCAGGAGATGTTGCTGAGAAGGCTGCAGACCAAGCAGGGAGAGCACACACACTGTAACCAGGCACAGGGACTGCAGCCAGGCATGAAGAGTTCTACAGATAACATTGGTATAAATAGCAAGAGAAGCTGAAAATATTCCATGCAGTAAAGACCCTGAAAACAGTCTAATGAATCACCAATCCATACAAAACACTGAGAGCAGGAATAGATAATTTAAAGCACACATGCAGGAAACATCTGTTGAGTTTGCCTTTCAGAACAGTGAAGTAAAGATTACCACCACAGCCATGCAGCATAACCAGGCTTAATAAGTCATCATTTGCATGAGCTCAAGGAAAGAACGTATTTGTTTGAAGCAGAAGGACACATTTGGCATCTGAGAGCAATTAAAATTCACCTATGTCACCAGCTATTTCTGAATTCGTAAATTAGAAAGGTTTTTATCTGTGACTTATGAATTATCAGTGACATGAAATAAATATTTCCTGTGATGGCTGTCTAGGAAGTTTTTTTTTTTAAAAAAGACACTTTGGAAATTGGGATCCAAATCAAAGTGTACAGTTAACTTTTTCCTCTGCCCTCATAACTCAAAACCATCTACAAATGCATTGTATTCTGAAATTACATTTTCTTTTTTCCCCAAAATATATGCTATTGAAACCTCACATGCCAAGATTCTGCCCTAAGTCATTCTTTACAGCTGGATTAAAACTCCCTAAAGAGCACAATACTAATTTTACAGTTGTAAAAGAGGATATTATAATGGAAATACTGACTCAACTCCTACTCTAGCATAGTAAATATGTTGGCATAATTAAATGAAATTGCTACAAGAGCTTGCACATTGATTTTCATTGAAAAGCAGCCTGTAAAACAATTGCTTTAATTAGGAACAAAATCATATTCATCCATTGACTATTTTAGAACTTTGATCTGATGAACATCACCACAGATTTAGGCATTAAGACTAATGTTGTTCCTATTAAATATGCATCAGAAATCTGAAGGGGGGAATATGAAGCAAAAACCCACCCAGAAAGAAGAACTAGTAATGTTCACCAGCACTGAGCAGGGAAAGGATTTTATGTCAGGTTACATCAGGCTAAAGTGAGCATGGGAAACTAGTCAGGTAAGCAAGGATGTTCTGTCTCTGAAATCCTTGCTTTGCACCTGGGAAAATGGGGACAGTTAAACAGCTGTAAATACAAGAATCTCTAGATGTACCAACATCTGCATCAAGTAACAATTTTAAAAGGTTTTTTCACATCTACCCCATAAGAGCTCATTGCATGAGAACAAAACATAGTTGGAACCTCTCGTGGAGTCAGAGCTCAGAGATGAGAAATCAGCTGCAGAAGGAAGAGATGCCCTGCAAAAAGCATTTTTATGGGGCTTTTTCCTAGCAGAAAGAAGGAAGAATATTACACTCTCAAGAAATCAGAAATGGATGGACCTGAATCCAGCTCAGTTTTGTTCTGTTAAATCTTCTTAGCAGTTAGAGGAAGTGTGTTAGAGCAGAACCCAATTCTACTTTTAATATTAAAGAAATTACATTATTTGTTCATTAAATGCAGTCTCACACTTCATGTGGCATGATGCAACACAATAGAAGCTATAACAGAGAAAAAATATTATCATAATTAAATGTATTGATTAAATAAGTTTCTTGTCATTAGGAAGACAAAATAACTGGCACACCTCTTAACTGAACAATACTTCCCTGAAAGGAGAATATTTCAATATCCTGACAGGTCATGTTGCTTCTGTGGGAGGTTTTACTGTATTTTCAGTAAGCCAAGCTGCTCTGTCACATACTCAGTTTTTAATGGCAATGCCAATGACAGCATGTGTTTTAAATGCAGCTACATCTGCCACTGTTAATTACTGAGTCATCTGACCACTGTAGTGGAAAATAAAAATGCCATAATGACATGAGAGCATTGAAAAAAGCTACTTGACAGAAAGCCACTTTCTTGTGCTACACAGTAAGTCTTCTGGTGCTAAGAAAGCATGTATTTAAGCATGGCAGACAGCAAGAAGAAAGAATTCTACAGCAGATCATAGCAGCAAAACAGCACAAGAAAACAAAACCTGTTGTATTCAGAAAGGGCTACATATGCATTTCAGCAGCAGCAGACCTGCAGTGGATTTGCTCATCAAAAGATCTTTCCTTCCTGAAACACCAAGTGATAGTTTGTAAAGAAAAGCACACACACACAGAGGTTTATTAGAAATATTTCTTAATATATCTTCTTAAATACATATCTGTGTTTTATGAGACTCTTCCACAGTATTTTTGCAGTGCCACAGAATTACAAAACCAGAAAGTGTACTGCAGCAGTAAGAAGCTGTTTCAAAAAAGTGCTCTTCTTACTCCATGCTTGCTTGAATTTTACTCCCACTGGACAGTGTTAACATGTGAAATTGCTGTACTTACCACTCCCCACCACAGGGCATCTGCATAGCTGCCAAACTCCGTTTCTCCAGAATCATTTACAGCATCTTTCTCAGCCAGGTACACAAAATAAGAGGAAAAAATCAGGCCCAGAAATCCAATGTAGAGTGTAGTTATCAGTTCCTGCACAGAAAATCAAAATGATGACATTATGATCTCATTGAGACACTTAAATTTCCTAACACTGGCTTATAAAGAAGAACTGGAAGAAAAAAATGCAATTTCAGCATTTAGAAAATACTGACACTGAGTGTTGGCTGTGCAAATTAAAAATCCACTGAGCTCCACAGAGAACACAAAGTCAAAACAACCTCATCACACAGGATTCATTAACCTGTGGCCACCCAAAAGCAGCTGGGTAACTTATTCAAACACTGCCAGATTCAAAATAATTCTTGAATTTAGATACATGTTTGCTGTCTCTGAGAATCAGCCTTCTGATTTGGTTTAGTATGATGGAGTCAGTTCTCATGAAAACAAGGATCATGTTTGCATTCCTTTGTAAAAGATATCACCTGATGGACTTCTCAAGTGCCCAGTGGAGATGGAGAGGTGGGAACTTCTCTGTCCAATCTCTGGGCACTGCCCAGAAACTGAGAGATACGAGGTCAACAATAAACTGGAGAGTTCTTTTCTTCTCCTCTGCCTGAACCCCTGCTGTGTGTGTTGCTGTGTTCCCTCTGTGTGTCACAGTGACACATATTTCAGGAAATCTTCAGACTACTTTCCAAAAGTCTCATTTTCTGCTGTTGAGTCCAACTCCAAACCAAAATCTGCCAAACTCCCAGTGAACATAAGGCAGAACAACCGCACCTGGTTAAAATAAATGACCACCTGCCTCCACACTAAATCCAAGTGACAGCAGCAGCAGCAGAGCTGAGTGTGTGCTGCTCTGAGTACAAACACCAGCTGTGCCAGTGGCCAGACCCACCTGCCTGTGTATGAACACCACTGAGCCCAGCAGCCGCCAGGTCCCGCCCTGCCGGTCCACGTGCAGCATCCGCAAAATCTGCAGGAAACGGATCCCCCTGCAACACCAAGCTCCAGTCAGCGAGGGACCAAACACACAGAGAAGAGACAGGGCTGGGAAAAGGGAACTCTGGCTTCCAAAGAGACACAGAGTGTTTCATGTTAGACTTAGCAGCCTGGGTCTTTTCACTCTGCTCACTCATCTTTCTCGTTGTTTGTTGTGAAGAGAGTCTGGGCAGATTGTCCAAGGGAAGAACTGACCTTTGTACACATGGCCAGTGAGGATAACTCATGGAGTCAGGAATTTGGGACACAGAAAATAAATGCTCTACAAATCATTCATCAACTCATATTTGACCTGCTCCCCAAGATGGGAAACAAAATACAGAACCAGCTAACTGAAGATCTGGTTCCTTTATCTTTGAGGAATTTCACAGGCAATTTGAAACAGAAAGTCCAATGATATTTTAAAATATTCTTTTTATGAGTCACTGCAATCCTGGAGCATGGCTGCAGCTAGTGTGAACAGTAAAGCCCACTGCCACCCATCCATCCAGGAAAACCCAGTGGTGTGACCTTCCTGAGCACGAGGTGGATTGAGCCCATCAGGAATTCACAACCACAGACATTTCATGAAGAGGCAGCCTGAAGATGTCAGAGATAGGAAGCATCAAAGAGCTGGTATAAAACTGAGCTGAGAAACTCAACCAGGATTTGGGTATTGCTCACCTAATTGGGCCAAGGGGGAAGGAGAATGAGCTTCTCCATCCCCACCAGCCACAAGAGCATTACAACAAAATGTTATCTCCCTACACTTTATGGGATCACCAACTCATGATCAGTGATCTGCTCTACTACATGGCACTGGGCAGTGGCTCATTTTCTCCTGTGAGAATTGAAACAGGAGGTAAATTTAATTTAAAAAAAGAAACACCATCTTGCTCAGATAGCACTACTCTCTTTTATTGCATATAATTACCTGATAGCAGAAGTTGCAAAGACTTGACCTTTAGAGCCCACACAAAGAACTATCATGGAAGCAACAACTACAATTAAATCTGGAAAATAAAAGTCAATTGAAGAAAATTAATTAGCAGCATCATGCAATACTTCTGCAAGACTACTAGAACCAAAGACCATATCACTTTAACAAGTTAAACAGTCAGCCCTAATTAATATTTTTGTTTACCTATCAAGAGATCTCAATTGTTAAAAAAAAAAAAAATCAGCATGTGATATGATGGAAAGGCTGTACTGAAATGGGTCCAAGCTGGCCACAGTCTAGATGAATGAGGAGTTACTGTCAAGCAGCCTGAAATTCTTATTAGCCTTAACCCAGGAGGAATTTCAGCAGTTTCCATCTATTCTCTCTTCTCCAATTCTTATTTTCTCTTCTGTGCTTAAACAGGATTTTAATTGACAGAGATTTTGAGGTTTATTTCATATACAAGAAAATTGCCCTGCTATAATTTCATCAGTCCAGGTCTAAAAGGGAGAGAAAATTGGAATTAGGGTATGAGTCTAATTTAGTTTAAGTCAGTCAGTACTGTACTCTAAATCTATGTGCCTCAGGCCTAGCAAATCTTGGAAAGGAACTCCATATTTTGGAGAATTAAATAGTTCTTGATCCATATCTGGGAAAGTGGGACTGCATTTTGCTTTCTAAACTGAACTAATTTGGATGAGGTTTTAGAATGCTTAGTGCTCTAGCACTCAAGAGAAATGGATCATGGCCAGAGTGCAAAGGTGCAGTCAAAGTCTTTTTAGAGCTGCAGTCACACCTGGGATGCAGTTGCTATTTATATATATATATATGGATGGAGGAGGAGCTAAATCAAACTATTTTATAATTGTAAAAATACCCAGATACAAAATTTTGTAATTTGCTTCCAGCAAAACTGTAGACAGTTTATGAAAACCTATGTCCTGTGCTCAACAACATATAATGTTTCTGAAGAGTGGAAAAATCTATGTCACAGAAAAGAATTACTATTCTTCCATAACAATGCTCCTCTTCCAACATCTGATTTATTTAGTCCATTTATATTTCAAGTACTTAAGTACAAGACAAGGGTCTTTACTCAGTTCTTTCAATGCTGGCTAACAAAACACAGATTGATTTTGGATTATGTTTCTTTTGGTGAAATGAAATGGTTAAATGGTTATGTTTCTTTTGGTTAAATGAATGGCAAGCATTCTAAAAAAACACTATATAGAGTATTTGGATCTAATTTCCAGGAAATCTTAAGTCATTTTAGGAAGTCAATTGAATCCCAAGGGAATTGAGGTGTCCAGCTCCAAATGCATCACTGAAAACCATATTTTAATTCAATTGATACAAAAAACTACTGCAGTGCATCTATAGCACTCTGCCATGCAACACACAGCTCAATTAGAGTGAAAAATAAACTCATAATAAACTAGTCAAATGGCTGCTGAGGGGAGCAAAAAGGCAGTTCAGTATCTTTGAAAAAATATATGTGTAACTCTGGGATTCTCCCAGGAGACAGGACTATGGCCAAGGCTTATCCCTGGGGAAGCTTTACATCACTTCTGAAAAGAGAACACTCTGCTCTTCTGGAGAAACAAACCAAGCTACAACTGCTCTCAAATGACAGCGAGCTGCTGAAATTCAGCTCTACACTCACACTGAGGACAGGAGCGCTCGCTCGACCTTGGCTTCAACCACTGCAGAAATTCTCAAAGCCTTCAGGGCAAGTTTTACTCATTGTTTACATCGACTTTGCAAGCACTGCATACTCACCAATGATTGAAATTGGCTTCCTGGCAAAACGGAGCCTCCCCCATATGCCAACGTATTTACTGCGGCACCCTGCTGACCACAGCCGAACCACGTACTCTGTTCCAAAGAACACCACTAATACAATTTCCTAAAAGAAACACAACCAGGTTAATTCTCTACTCCATGAATGGCTTTCATCTCTTTTCAGAATGCATTAGAAAGGAATAAATAAAATGGAAAATTAGGATGGTGACAAATATATCAACTCCACCAAAAATTATCGGAAGTAAAAGAGAAAAGCCTGTAAGAGTAGAGAAAGTAAATATTAGGAGCAAATTGAAATGCTTTGATTGCATGCAGTTTGGCTTGTCTACACGTACTAAAACTGAAAACCATTCTGGGCAATTCACTTGGCCTAATGCAAACAAAAGGTTTCCTGACTGGGCCAAAGAAAACAAGCAGTCTGTATTTAGAAGATGAGCATTTTGCTAGCTTATTTTGGGAAGAGGTATGCTTCATATACCATTTCCCAGATCAGCTTTACCTCCCCTTTATTTACACTTTCTCAGTGTTCCTTTAGACTCATATGGATTAAAAAAGATTTCTAGTATCCATCACCACTAAGTTAGTTTCCAGGTACACTGAAGACAAAGTGAGCTCTCTAACACACCTTGTCACCTTGGCCCATCCTCTCATCAGCATTTAGGGACTTCAGCAGAAACAAGAGCCAGTCCTGCAGCACTGCTGGTACCAAGCTACTTACAAACTACTCACCTATCCTAAAGTTTGACTTTGGAAATGCCTCCAAGGTGAGAGATGACAGAGACCTGATATTCTTGCTGTCTAGACAGGGGTACAGTCAGGTTCTATCTGGAATGTCATAAATGTGCAGATAAACCTTGGCTTTTCTACAGACTGGATAAGCATGGCATACCCAGCATAGTTTGCTTGAGTATCAGGGGGCTGCAATCCTTCCTTATTGGCCAACTCAATTAATAAATGGTCACACACAGCCCACAACAAAATCTACATATAGAAATGGTAAATGTCTTGTTATTGAAAACACCAACAAATGCAATGAAACTCTCCCTTTGTCAAAAAAAACAAAAAAAAAGGGAAAATTATGAGCTCTGCTTGACATGAGGTGCTGTGGAATTGTCACAGAAAATAGAGCACCAGAGGAAATGTTCTCTGATCAGGTGATTGCATTCCTTTCACAGATCAGTCAATAAATCCGAATATCCAAGTGCTCTTCTTTATGCAGATGACTAGCTCATTTCCCTTCATCACTACCAGGGAGGAAATTCCCTATACAAAAGGCAATTCCAACCACACAGGGAGCAAAAACTATCCTTCATTCAAACAGCTCATGTGAGGAAGGGATATACAGCTTCCCATCGTGTGTGACAGCACTGATAACACTGCTCAGATATCCCCAAAAGCAATTACTGAAAAGCAGGAAGAGAAGGGGAAAATTTTCCTCAGTAAGCAGAGAAAAACCCAGAGGAAAAATGAATGTTTTAGCACAATGGACCCACAAACAGCACCGTGACCAGATTCACTTTCACAGGAGGAAGGGAGGAAGAGAAATTCTGGATTGTGCCCTAAAGGAGGGAGCATTCCCCACGCAGGAAATCTGCATGGGAGCTGCTTCCTAAAGCCCCTCCATGGTCCATGGGCCAACAGGCACACGGGCAGGAATGCAAACGGGGCAAGGAGAATGGGACAGGCACACACTCAGTGGTGACTGTCACCCAGCTCCTGTGTGACACCAGCCAAGCCAGGGGAACACTGATGGTCCTGCAGACTCTGCTGGCTGCAGGCTTACACCAAGACACATTTTTCACTCCTGACGTTTTGATAAAGGCTTACTGACCTAAATGAGACCCGAGTTATTCAGGGAACATCGGGGGTGAAAGTGCACAAGCTGTTCTTCGTGGTCATACACAAAAACTCCAGGTATCCATTAGCAACTGGCCAGCTCCCCCTCCCCTGCCCATGGCTCTGTGACAGACAAAAGTGTTTCTAATATCTTGTGTTGCATAAATCTAGTAAGTAGTCTCCTAGGGGTAAGGGGAGGCTGATGAATTTCTGTCTGTGTGCTCTTATATTAGTGGCCAGAAACTTGTAGCCAATAAAAAAAAGAGAATACATTAGAAAATTATGTTCTCCTGAGCTACTAAAACATTCCCCGTATTTTTCTGATTAACAGCTTAACATGAAATGTACTTGCACTAGAAGAAAATAGCTGCCTGAAAAACACGAGTGAGCATGGGAATTAAAGCTCAGTGGAGGAGTTTTCTTGGTTAAAATCACATACACACAAGAACTACACTGTGCAAGGACCAGTCAACCCAATGTAACAACTGCAATCTCCTTTCTACAAAGTGAAAACAGAAATACAACATTGAGATTAAAACTTACATGGTATAAAGAGCCCTCTAAAATGTGCCAGTCATGTACATTCACACGATGGGCATACAGGGGCTGTTCCACTTAAGAGAAAATATTTTTCCTTTTAATTATTGTTTCCTACATGGTCCCCTCACTTCTGCCATCCATCCATCCTGTTCAGCACAGGTATATGCATTGTGCCATTCTCATGCCTTCTCAGCCACGTAATCCCAGCACAGCCAAGTAAAATATGGCACAACTTAATTATCTGGTTACAGTACAGCTCTCCCCACTGGTGAAGGAACTTAGGCAGGATCAATAAAAACACAGTTACCTGACAAATATACCCATGCTATCTGCTAGTATGGTCCATACCTCCAGAGTTCCCAGGGTATTTTGCTAATAAATGCATCTGGAAAAGCCCTTCCCTTACTTCTCAATCCCCACTGGATTGAAAGAGTTACAATCCTCTGATGGGAGGCATCAATCCCTGCATTGTGAAATAAGGTACAGCAGCAACTCCAAAAGGAATGACAGGGTCCTAAAAGTTAACTGAAAGAGATGATTTGAAGCTATTAGATTAATAACTTGGAGGGTAAAAAACACAAAACAAGGGACAAAAAATGGATCATGACACCACAACAATGGCTATTTAACAGATACAGCAATTGTCTCTGGAGGCTAAGTATGCATCCATATAGAGAATATATGGCCTGAAGTTCTGCCTGTCACTGGTCATGGAGCATCACAGACATTCAGGCAACCATTTGATGTGGGAGGGCTACACGAGCTCATCTGAAATCTATTAGGAACAAAAATATCTTTACTCGGACTCTAGACTTTTTTCAATGCACTCCATATAAATGTAAGAAAGGTAAAACACATGTTCTAGGAGGAAGGAGCCAGAGCACACCATTATGTTATTCTGACTGGCTACAGAACACCCAAAACTGAAGCCAGTAAATCCCATTGGCTTTCAACAGGAGTTGGGCACTCCTTCAGGTGCATTTCAAAAGCCATCTGCTGATTTCCTTCGCCCTCTCCTCTCTAGAGCTTTCAGCCAAACCCAAACGCTGGCAGCTGCAATTTCTCCAGCAGCCCCAAAAGATGTCAGTGGTGTAACTTTGCTCGTGAAGGCATGGCTGCCTTACAGCAGCTTTCCACACCATCACCCCTGCACTGTCTCTCCAGAATGCAGTTGTCTTTAGCTTTTGAACGGGGCTGCTGATGATATCCACCAGGATTTTGCAGCCGTGAATTAAGCTGGGCTTGCACATTTATTTTACAGGGCCCATGTTATTGTGGAGCTCTCCCCAGTCACAAAGTGTGTTCAAGAAGTAGACTTCAAACCCAAAGTATTTGGCAAGAGGGAGAAAGTGTCAACATGCTAACCCTGATGCAAAAATGATTAAAAATCCCTACTCCTTTCTGTTTATTTCGTGAACCTTTTATTCAGGGCTTCATAAAAGTCTCTAGAAGGAATTAATTCAGGACCCTCTCTTTCAAAGTGAAAAATGCTCTGGCTTCTACCCAGTGCAGCATATGCTTAATTTTATATCTTACTGAACTCAAAGAACTATTCACCTACACTTCAGATGAAGCACACATAAACACAGCTCACAAATATGCAAACTCATTCATTAGTACATACAATATGCTAATACAAGTAGAAGGAACTGCTACAGACTAATAAAAAATAAAAAAAAAAAGTCATTGCAAGCCAAGCCAGTCTGCATTTCTGTGTTACAGAGAACCATCATTTACACAGTGGCTACTTCCCTTGATCTGAGCATTTTCATCCTGTCAAGTATCTTGTTGCATGTTTTTTATTAAACAACCTTTCACACTCCTTTTCTGAAAACCTACTTCGTACCCACTCCGAGCAGCTCATAAGTCTTGCCTTTGCTCCACAGCCAACATGGGATTTACTGAGGGACCTGTATGCCTGTTGGTTTCCAGCTACAAACAACAGGGCAATAAAAGCCACTGTGTCTCCCAGGAAAGCATAATTCCTTTAAACCCTTAGAATATCACTATACAATACTACTCCAATCTAAGAGAAAATAAATATTGCACAGCATCTCCTGTCTGTAAGCAGAGTCACACTAAAGGAAGAATTTGGCCACAACCTGCACCTAGCTTAACTTGCAGTAGCTCCACTTCACACAGCTAAAAGGGAATATAAGGGTAGATGGCATTTTATAGACATAATGGTCAAGTTCTGGTCACCTGCTATAAAATTTGATATCAGCAACACTTGAAATCAGTTTCAGACACAATGTACTTTTTTTGTTGTTTGTAATATTGTAATAGCATCCAGGCAGCATCAACACATTTTCAAACAGAAATTAGGAGCATTGATAAAGAAATATTTTTGTTCCAGTGGTTTCCAAAACCCACTACTCACCACCCACACAAATGCCCAAGGACAAGAAGCACTGAGGATGGAAGTGGAGATGCACAGAGACACCATGAGGCCCCCACATCTAGATCCCATGAGCTATTTATTCATGGCCTATTTCAACAACTTGCTCCTGCAAAAGAGGATACATCAGGATTGCATCAGGATTCCCAGCCCTGGCCCTGCTGCTCTCCTCTATGTGGTTTTTGATTTTATGGGGCTCTTTCTGGGATGTGATGTAATTTCCACAAGTGAGAAGAGTGAGAGGTCACCAAAAGCAGGACATTAATTCTATATTTACTCATGATATCCCCTTCTTCTAGTAGCACCATGGTTTCAAAATTCATCCTCCAGAACTAGGATTTCTGGCCTGAGCAATGAACGTGCTCTTCAATAAAAGTTTAAAAAGAAATAAATTTTAAGTGACTAACATCCAACTTCCTTCAGATTAAAAAAAAAGAAGGAGAAAAGAAAATTTTTGCCTAATCTAGCAGGACAAAGTTTCAGCAAAAAGACATCAAGTTCTGAAACAAAATCCTTCCACACACCTGGGTGACAGTCACTCAGTTACCAGTATCAGGCTCAGCACTGATAAGGGTTCCAGTGCCATATTTCTGTTTGACATTCCCACAACACAACCTGCTTTTGCCTCAACATACTGGAGCTCTCTCCCAGGCCTGCTCCAGGGAATACACATCATGCTCTTCCACACAGCTGCAAAAACAGTCACACACTAAACCTGCAGTCCAGGCACTTAATACTCCTCACAGGAAAACACACGTGCTGGTTTAAGCTAATAAAAACCCTCTCAGATGCCATGTGCACACAGCCCATTCTGCCAGCATTTTACAGCTGCCTCTAAATTTGTGAAGGAGGAGAGGAGAGTTACTTGACATGCAAAATAAACACAACTGAAGGCAACAGGGTGTGCACATTTCAGGTATGGAGGCGAGCAGCTTCCTCCTGGCGCCGATCTCTGAGTGCTGAGCAGTTCAGGCAGCAGGATCAGAGCATCCCCAAGTGGGAACCCCGTTTGTACCAACCAGAGCACATGGCCAACACTGGGCAAACTCCCTCCAAAGCTTTGATAATGGTCCAAGGAGACCAAGCTAAACTTATATTTGCAAAATGAAGATATAAGCCAGATCTCTCTGAAGTTGCATACCCCGCTAACCAAGCTACCGTTGTGGGCAGAGATTTTTATTTTTACATGAATTCATGTTTCTATCTGTTTTGGGGCCAACATAAATAAATGGGGCAGAGGTAGCTCTTTGCAGATTTCCAAGTAACTAAAGGAGAACTGCAGCTCTGTGAAACGCCCTTCACTCACTATCACCTTTCCTCTGCTCCCTTTACAAATAAAGGACAAGTGCACTATTCATTGCTGGAAGAAAAAAATCCTTTAAAAAGCCACAGCCTTCTCAGCAGCAGCTGGTCTGAGCTTCAGGACATCAAATACCTCAGGGAACTCATGGGCATTATACGGAATGAATTTTTTCAAAAACAGAACAAAACAGAAAATAAAACAAACCACCAAGTTGGTATTTGGCAGAATTCAGCAATGCTGTACTGCAAAGCTCTGTGGAAAAGGGGACCTGGTAAAAGCAATGCCTTGGACATGCCAAGAATAAACTCAAGACTCTGCACAATACCAAGCAAAAGTCACTGAGCAGAAGAATCCCCTCTGCAGAGCAGTAGCTGAAGAGTTAAAAACTATTGCAACTTAAAGTAATGAGCACAAGGAGCAAGGTTTAGGGCCAGAGGAGCCTCCTCTGTGCTGAACCCTGGGCAGTGAGGTCAGATTGAGAGTACACTTCAAAATACAATTATTACCATTATTGGTTATGCATTATAAATGCATTAACATATCAGAAGGTCCAGCTGGTAGCAGTAGAGCAGAATTTCATATTACTGCACTCATTTTACTGAAGCTTGAGGCATAGCTGCTCTTGATGTGAAGTATATTTCCAGGTGATTCATTGAAGGATTATTTTGAGGAATAGCAAGATTTTCTAGGCCTTCCTCTCTGATCTGATATTTACTGTTGCTTGAATTAGTAATTAAAATACACAAATCTTTGTAAACCCACATTTTTCAAAGAACTTTTCCCAGTAAGGGATAAAGGAAATGTCAGTCTTACTACACCATTTAGATAGATTTTGTCAATAATTATAAAACTTTCCTTGTTTTGTAGTTAGGATTTTTTTTTAATGTCAAAAGATCATCCTATATTTTAGTTATATCTACTCTGCAGTTTTCAATGCTTGTTGTTTTAAAAAGTTGATTTTCATATGTCTGTCCTGCTTAAGCCTCTCAAGATCCCATCAGATGTTAGATGTGATATTAACAAAAAAAAAAAAAAATTAAATCTAATCTGGACACCAAAGGCCTTACTGACAAATCAGAGCACCAAGATTACCCACTGGAACCAAAAATGCTCATCCCACACAAAAACATTTGTGTTCAGCAACAATGGAACTAGTGACAACTCACACTTGTAGCAGTTGTCTTACAGAAGTGGAGCAAGAGGTTCTGCTAAAGAAAAGTGAGTCCTTGCTTTAAACTTACCCAAGCTCAATATTTACTGACTCACAATGCAAGCCACCACTCTGTGTGAGAGGGAACTGAAACACGTGACACTCCTCACATCACACCATTACTGAGAGGTGATAATGTTTTTTCCACTGTAAAAAACAATTCTTTTCTAGCAATATTTTTCTCAGTATGCAAAATAAATAGTTACAGGCAAAGCTATTTTGTGAGATGAAGTGAGAGGAAAAGGAGTGGGCGTGCTGATGCACAGCCACCAAACACTGACACATGAACAGTGCACGTAAAGCTAAAACAGCTCTGCTAAAAATGACTTTAATGACAACCTCATGTTTCCCCCTTCCCCAACACGTAGCACATTCACATTTAACTTTGTCAGTCGTTAGTGCTTGTTCAGGGATTAATTCCTAACAATTACATTACACCAGGGAGGGACTGCCTTGTGCACAACGTGCATTTCCTCATCAGCTGGATGGCCAAAGGAAACCTCCTAGATAAGTAAAGTCCTTTACAGCTGTGTCCCACAACTGGGTATTTGAATATTTATAAGCTATTGCACTTGGGATAGCAAAGCTGATGACATGAGTGAATGTTTTCTTTTTTGCATTTCCTCATTAGAAATCTGCCCTTAGCATGTTCTATCAGAGAATTCTCCTATAGTGTGGCACATTGCTTGTCCCAAACAGCATGCTGATAAAGCCAGAAATGTTGTGCCTATTTAAACATCAAGCTTTACAGTGCTCTAAGTGTGGCAGAAACTCTCTGGTAATTCTTTATGTGGTTTCACACCCTTGGTGTGAGAGTAACAGGGACTTCATGCTATGAAGACATGAACTGTGTTCATCTAGGGAGCTAAATTACTCAGAAAAACACCACCAAAGCCCTCTTTTTACACACTCTGTGAACTGATTGCAGGCTCGTGGAATTGAATTAGAACACTTTTCAGCTTTAAAATGACAGCACAAACAATGGTGGTGGTAGAATGAGCAACCCCAAGCAGTTACCATTGTGCAACCCCTCACTGCTATGAGATATCATCTCTGACTGTTTCAATGTAAAGTGTAACACTGAACACGGATTCACACTTTTTTAATCTGGAGAACAGGATGAATAAGTTTGAGAAGGGGTAATCTATTGCCAAGTGGAGGTATTTGCATGCTAACTGGCTACTGCACTGATGTTTTCCACAGAAATTCCAGCCACATTAGCTTTGGCAGCAATTAAAGAGCACTTCTGGAATCCTTAACAACATTTGAGGAGTTTCTTTTAACTTCATTTCATGTTCTGTGGTTCTTTCTACTCTTTAAAGCAGGGTGGTTTTTTTCAACCTTCAACTTGTTTTACAGCTAAAATAAATATGAAGATAATTCAGTCAGAACTCAGGCTCAAAGGAACCCCACTGAAGTATTTATTCCTCTCTGGGAGCAGAGGAGCTCTTCTTTTGCTCAGGTTGTGCCTCTTTATTGCTGCTCAGCACATTGTGCCACTGCCTGTGAGCCAGCACCATCACAGGACCCACTGATAAAAGAAGCTATTCAGAGTTTTGGCAGGAAGAATACTTCTGACATTTTGTTTTGGGATTAGACTTCAGCCTTGAGGCTTTAACACTAAGCTGCCCGTGGTGCATGCACAGATCTGATTTCTGACACCTCTTCACTCTCAAACAATTTATTCTGGAATATCCCCATCCAAGTCAATGGGATGAGCACTGAAGCAAGCTGCAACCCCTAACAGACCAGCACAGTGAACCTCCCTGTTGAAAAGGGAAGATTACCCCCCTACACCACTTCTGCCTCAGTACTGAGCCACATAATCAACAATTTATCCTTCCTGAAAGCAAAACACAGGAAAAAAACGCCAACATGTAGCCAGGCATCAGAAATGTGCCACATTCCAAACAGCAACTAAACTCTAAAAACCCCTGCAACCACATGTGATGTGTTTTCAAGCATGCTCATAACTACAAAACAATTATACAAGCAACACAAATATTTATACTGAGTGACTAAATCAGCATTAACTGCCAGGCTAAAAAGTGACCTCGTGGGCACTGCAAACTCCAAGTACTCAAGCAAGTTTAAAATGCATGCCTTGTTCTCCAGTTAAGGGGAGAAATGGGGATGTACAAAGGGAAATCCACGTCAAGTGCAGCTGTGATTTCAGGAGTACCTATTCTTTTCGATGAAGGGACAGCATATATGTCTGCCTTATACTACCTAACCCAACTAACAGCTAAAAGCTGCAGAAAACCCCAGTCATCCTTAGAAGAACTGCTCTGAACTCAGCTTGGAGCAACAGCATAAAAAGCAGAGGAAATTTGCTGAGGGAATTTACTCTCAGTTCCCACTTGAGAGAGATGTGTGTGTGGGGTCTCTATTTTTGAGCTGGTCTCCCTAGAGAAGTCCACGTGGTTTCCTAGTCCACCTCCAGTTTCCCTCTCAAAACCCCCAAATCCATGAGCTGATCTGGACAGATCAGAAGACCAGGCATGTCAGAGGAGATTTAAGCTTCCTGAAAATGTTGTGAAAATCAGGAGCAGAGTGGAAAAGAAATACCCTCTTTATACCCTGAGAGGAAAGATTTCATGTTAATAACCACTCTGAGCAGAATTCCCTAATTTTATCAACATCCAGCTTCAGGAAGACTTATTGCAAGCTTCAACCAAAGCCATTCAGCTTTGTAAGAAAAAGCAAACAAAATGCAGAAAGGCAAATAACCACCCACCTCAAGACCCCCAAAGCACCCTCACACCTTAAGTCTTTCTATAGTAATAGAAATAATAGAATAATATCACCATTTTTTCTCTGTTTAAGTAGAATTTTTACTTACTGATTCCTGTAGCCAGAAATTTAAAACTATGAAACCAAGAGGTTTGTTTTTCAGTTTCATGGACAGCTCATTTGCCATGAAACTCAGTAAGAAGTCCAGAGTGGAAAAAGAAAGCCTTGCTTCATGCCATCTTTACCACCACTCACCCACATGCTACTCCACATTGTTACAGGACTGTTTCCAGTCATGGATAAAGCATCTGGGGGGCAAAAAAAAATCTGACACCCACTTTCAATAGTTTACAGTTTAATAGTTTCAACAGTTTAACTCCACAGAGAGATGTAACTCTTGGTTCATCAGAGCATGAGCTCAGCAAACTGAAGAATCTCCATCCAATAAGGTACACACATTCATCAGGTAGCCAGTCACTTCTTGAATCAACTCAGATTGATTAAACCTCTTTCATTAACTGATTTCAGCTCATCTGGTTTATTAACATCTAAATAACCCACCTGGGGCCCGTGAACATCTGCTGCACTTGCCTGACTGGGGAAGCTCAGGCCCCTTCCTTTATTATAACCATTGCCCAGAACTCTGTTAAGGCCTTTAGATGCCCTTTAGCTCTTTCTTAAGCAGCTAGCTTATTCTCCATAAAACCATTTATTGCTGTGGTCCAGCAGAGCTGAACACATTTCTCTCATTCAACCCCACGTGCTCCAACAGAAATCCTGGGTAGGGCTCCTCCAAGGCTGACAGCTCTGCTGGTCTCCAATAAACAGAGACAGACAGGTCAGGCTCATGCCTGTCCACACATTTTCATTTTCTAGGTTGTGTTGGTCACAACAACCCACTGAGCACAAATATTTGTAACCAGGAGTAGGTGTCAGCACTGGGTGTGGGTGGTAAAGGTGAAGAAGAAGCATTTCTTTGTGCCCCACATTTAGGATGATCATCTCAGGTCACTTCAAAAACTCTTTTCTGGAAGAATGTATTACTCTTCCAGAAAAGCCATCATCCACTACAATCATTTATTGGCATATGAAAAACATTCAATGAGGTTCTAATGTGCAAATGGAAATAAAAAAGTTTCCATTTTTCAATTTCCTCCAGATTTCTGAGAGCTGCACACATAGCATGAGCTGATAAATTTTATGGTAAACAGGAAAACAAAAACATCCAGCACATGCAACCTCCATACCCTCAGCACAGCCTCTGCCTATAGGATGCAGAATTTGTTCCACAAAAATCAGTTGGGAATTTTCCTGTATTGTACGCAAGATTATGATCTGCAATTGGTTTAATTGATGCTAAATAGCTCAAGACTTTGACACATATTCAACAGTTATTTTGAAGTTTATTTTTAGATGCATAACTGTTCAGAATATTCCTCTTGAAACTATGTAAGAGTTAATTGACCCAAGATTTTCCGGGTGGGGAGTGAACTTTTTTTAGAGTACAGAGTAATGTATGTTAACACAGACATTATCTCACACTATATAGAGCTTCCCTAAGATGAAAGGCTTAGAGGGCTCACTGTATAATAAAAAGAGCTCTTGTAAGAGGAAGAAATAAATATTTAGAAAGAGAAAATGATCTTTGAATTCATCAAACCCACCCCACACTGAAGAATCACCTCATGTTAGACAGAAACATCACCACGGGGAAGAGCAGGAGGTGGGGAAACCAGCACAAGCAATAGCCTTCCTCACCAAAATATTTATCTTAAAGCAGTTAGATAATCTTTGACTTTCAAAACTGCTGAACCAGTTGGTTCCACCTCATGTTCAGCATCCTACTATTAAACCAAGTCAAAAGTTTCTGTGGTTACTATCAGATGCAACGAGCTAATTTCCCCAGAGAGCTGGCTACACTGACCAGATGTCTCCAGCCAGCTCCTGCCCACATCCAGCAGGAGCAGCACATGCCATGCCTGCTCTGTTGCTATGGACACAGCTTTTCCCATCCACTCTGCAGCCGGGCTTGCAGCAGCTACCAGCTGTTGTCTGGACTTGTGCTCCAGCAGCAGAGACTGAGCAAAGCAAGTGGGAGACGTGGGGCTGAGCTTCTCCCAGCCCAGCCCTCACAAACTTGAACTCCAGCCACCCTCAATCCCCCCAGTGCTGCTCAGGCTCCTCGCTGTTGTTTAAAACCTCCTGGGCTTCCTCTGCTGGGTGTGTGTCACTGTGACACACAGAGGGAACACAGCAACACACACAACAGGGGTTCAGGCAGAGAAAGAGAAAAGAGCTCTCCAGTTTATTGTTGATAAGTGTCTGGGCAGTGAGCAGAGATTGGACAGAGAAGTTGCCACCTCTCCATCTCCACTGGTCACTGGAGAAGTCCATCAGGTGAGATCTTTTCACAGAGAAATGCAAACATGATCCTTGTTTACCTCACAATGCATGAGAACTGACTCCATTCTACCCAAACAAATCAGAAGGCTGATTTTCAGGGACAACAGTTGTGCAGCCTGGGGATGGGGCAGCCAAGGCTGAGGCTGTAACGTGCTCAATTGCTGGGCTGCAAACTTAAGGATTCCCCCTCACACGCTCCCAGCCCGACATTCCCAGCAGAACGGTTTATGAGCTTAAAGTTAAATCTCCAGCAGAAACCCATTTCAGGTTCCTTGACATTATTCTCGCTCCCTACTTTCAAAGAAAAACTTTGTGGATTAATGGCTCCCTCTCCATCCTGCGAGGCTGGTTAATGCCTTCAATCCCCACTGCTTTTTAACTCCTGTGGAACTTTAATCCTTCTCTGGCCATGCTGATGAGCTGCAGAGAAACAACGCCGGTCAGGATTTTCATTCTTGCATTTTCTTTTTGAATGCAGCCAAGTTCAAATGTCTAATTATAACATTGCAGAGTTAATGATCAATTTAACAAAGGCTTTGGAGTATCTTTGAAGTCATAACAACAAGCCAAAGGGGGGTTTAAAACGTTAACTGCACAGGGAGCCTAGGTAGAGAGCTTTCTTAGGATTATCTCTCTCACTTAACAAAGTTGAGTCATTTCAGAATACTTCAGCAACCCCATGGCTCGATCTGCTTGCCACACAGCACAGAGCTCCAGCTAGTGTTTATTTTATAGCTCTGAGCAGCACCAATCATTACCCTATTAATTCAAGCATGTTTAATTCAACGTCCTTCAACTACTCAGTCATGCCTATTTGTAACTCTTAAGCAACCCCAGAAAGGTACAGGCTGTCACCACATTTCTACCTAGCAGGCACTAATCGCTGAGGTTAGATATACAATGTAAGGAGGGGATGGAGAAAGGCAGCTAGAAGTGATATTCACTGAAACACAGCATCTGCAGCCTCTGCTGCTTTGGCCAAGCTTTCCTCCTCTTCTTGCACAGGCTGAATCTGCCCTCAGATGTACAAAACTCCTGCTGATGTCAGTGTGCTGTAAATTCACATGGGAGGATGCACTCTGACCTGTTTACTTTTTAATCTTTTTAATATGTAGCCACTCATATTTTGTGTGTATTACACACTGCTGCCACGCTGAATCAGCACATCCAGAAATAAGAATAAGGGCATGCCCAGCCTACAGCAGGCCAGAGGGAGCAGCCCTGCCAGACAGCATCACCTGGGACATCTTTTTTGGGCTTTTTGTGTCCCCAGTTTGGGTATCACACAAGGGGGAAGCTGAAAGGCATTACCCTGATTTAAGGGAAAAGAGAAGTGTTAGGATAACAGAAATTACAGATGAGGGGCAGCCATTCCTGGTGCTCCAATATTAGCTAACTCCAAAATCTCAGGCTGCCCACAAGATCCCTATCAACATCTTCCTCTGCATTCTACTGAAGAAAAGGGCTGGACATGTTTCCTGTGTTAAATTACAAGTGAGGAAAAGGTCTCTCCTTTTTGCTGTGGACAGTCTGTAGTGCTGGGCACTCCAAGAAGAACATTTCAGGAGTTTAACCCAGCAATGAAACAGCCACCCTGTGGATTCTTGTAATGAAGAACTTGTAGGCACATAGGGACTTATACATGGCCTTTATCAAGAAAAAACATATTATTTTTCCTTCTTGCTGCAGTTACAGACAATGCCTGTGTGGTGACATGCAGCACAAGTAGAAAAACTACATCAGCAAAATCAGAGTTTCCTCCCTAACTCAAGTGGTGCAATCAGATTTCCTTTCAGATCTCCTGGGAGATTACATCTTATTGCTTTCTTCATTTAAACCCAATTTCCCCAGACCTTATCTACATGGCAATTTCCACTTCATGGTGAGTTTGTTCATTCCATTCAGGGAGCTGCCCCCACAGCCCTGCCACAGCAAAGGATTACACATGCTTGAGACTAAAGATCACTTAAGCTCTGACAAAATGGAAAGCAATAAAGAATGGAAAGCAGTCAGCCTGCATGACTCTAAAAAATGAACCTCTGAGTACACCACTGCTGCAACCAAACCCTGAAGCTGGCTTCCCATTTTGGGAAGGTTTTCACTTAAGCTCCAAAAGCTAGATGATCATGGCACTTACAATTCCACAGAAGTAAAGGGATAATTTTTTTGTTCTATTTTGAAGCAATTTTGCTAGAAAAAAATCACATGATGAAATGACATTCAGATGCTACATCACAGCCATGCCTCTCCTTTCAAAATGTACAACACAGACATTGTACTGCAGTGGCACTACAGAACTGTGTGTATTTAATAAAATACATCTGCATCCAACAAAGGAGAATGAGGTACCAAACCTGTTTGTTGTATTGTGCTTTGAAAGCACAATACTTCTTTTAAAACAGAAAAACAAGCAAGTCCATCAGCTCTCCTTAAGACATTTAGGACCCTGAAATCAGGGGGTGCATAACAAGGCACTACACTTTTTAGTAGTATTTTACAACAGCTATAAATAAGTATTATATCCTGAGAAAAAGCCTTCACTTTGAAATATGTCAGTGGTTTAGGAAGTCCTACCCCATCTTCCAAACCAAACTATGAGCAAAATTTGCACACCTGTGAAAAAAGCTGGATTCTTTTAAGCATAAACTGTCAGAGGGGTGGTGGTGACAGGACATATGTCACCTGACACTTACACACATCAGATTCACCCATGCTTTTTAGAGATTCTACAAGTTTGTGTTTCATTTCAGAAATACAACAAGGCCTGTGTTTGTTCCACCTCACTTTCTGCTCTCAGCTGGAACCCCCAGGACTCCACCCCTAAATCTGTGCAGGAGAGGGGCATCTGCAAAAATCACACTAGCCCCTACCTTTGACATCTTCAAGAAAAAGCAGCACTCAGGTTCCTGAGAGCTCTGAAGTACAAACACACAAAAACACCCTCAAGTCACACCAAGAGAGAGCTTTACCACACTACTGCAAGGTAAACTGATTTTCTGCCAGGTCCAACAGCAGGGATAGAAGAAAAAGAGAGTATGCCAACACTTCACAGGCCATGGAATTCTCATTCTATTGCATGAAGTTAATCTGAGACCAACAAAAGTTCAAACCAACGATTCAGAGTGTGAGCAGCTGCAGAAGCCAAGGAGCCACTGCTCCTGACTGTCTCCCAGCTCTTACAGGGACAAATCAGACCCAGGGGAGGAGCAGAGAATGTCTGGTTCCACTGATACTCAACAGAAACCATCTCATGGAATCTGGTTTGACAGTTTCTTTTTCAGAAAAAAAGAAACCACCACAGTGCAAATCAGCACCTCAGAATCCCTTCTCACATTTATACAGCTCAGACCTCAAACACCCAAAAAATTCGGAGTTATTCTTGATTCTTAGGCATTATGTTTTGTGGTGCAACACATATTTAAAAGCTGCTACTGCTAAATTGTCCCTTTTTGTGCCAATTCACCAAGTAGTTTATATCTAGCAGATCATAGCTCCAAGTTTTTGGCACAGGAAAGCTCCTTAACATATTTACATGACAGCAAGGGTCTCTACGTGTTTAAAATCAAGTTATGTCTCTCTCAGTCCAAAAGGCACCCTGTTTGGAATAAAAATCACTGCAGACCCCACAACTGCAGTACAAGTGACAAGCAACATGACATTATCTCAAATACATCAGCAGGACAACCTGCAGTTTGGGGCTCTTGTAGCTGGAGTCTTTAATATTCCTCTGAAGAAGGTTGCAGTGGACAAGTGCTCAAGACACCTGTATATTTATAAATATAAACACTACCCAAAGCTGAAATCTCTGTCTAAACAGGAATAAGTAGCTAGGGACAATATATATACAAAAGGTTAGGCAACATCATAATTTCTCTTGAGCTTTTCCTTAAATTGTTTGGTTATGTACCTAAATGATGTATTTATTGCCAAATGTGTTTTTAAATGCACTTACTAAAAGACATACACATTGCACTTCTATAATTCTTGACTAATCACCAGTTTCTAAAACACCCATATAACTTTTAAAATCCACCTGTTTTGATTCATCTAATGCCATGCACTACAGCAAGACAGAAATAAAACATGTTATTTAAAGCTTTCTGTAACAGTACATTTGTCAACAATACTTGATCAAAGCATTTGCTTTGACTGTGCCATATTTGTTTAACTACTACTGCTTATTTTAGCCCATATAAAGAGTTCTGAAGAACATAACCTCAGTAGATGCCAGAAGAATGTAGCTTTTAAACATAACCTTGCATTCAAAGAGCAAAAATCAAGCTCCAACAGCATAAGCAAGCAAAGCCCTCTCATGTACACAAACCTTTCCTGTGTGATTCTCTTTTCTTTTTTGAAAGATTTACTGGCAAAGCCAGGATCTAAATATTTTCCCTTATAAATAACTCAGAAGACAGCAGAAAAAACTCATGCGTGGTCGTTGCTATTTGACAAAAGCTATTTGCATACATTTAAAGTTTTTACTTTAGTATTTTATTACCAGAAAATCAAGCATTTCACATCCCAGTAGGTTTGGCTGGCTCCTGTGTGGCTTGTTTTCCTGAGGCCAAGTCTTTCAAGAGGGGTTGCTCTGGTTTTTAATCTGGTGGGTTTATCTGTTTACCAGAATCACGTTCTCACACTCTGAGGTGTTTTCTGACTTTATTCCATTACCTGCAGGGTTGGTTTGACCCTGGCTGGACACCAGGTGCCCACCAAGGCCACTCCAGCACTCCCTTCCTCAGCTGGTCAGGGGAGAGAGAACAGGAGACTCAGGGGTCAAGATCACCAGTTACTGTCCTGGGCAAAACAGACCCCACTTGGGGAAATTATTTTATTACCAACCAAATTAGAGCAAGATAATGACAAATAAAACCAAATCTTGAAACACTTTCCAGTCACCCCTCCCTCCTGCCAAGGCTGAACTTCACTCTCAAATTCTCTTGCCTCCTCCCTGCCAGGGGGGCAGGGGAACCCTAGGAATTAACACCCATTGTTTCTGTCCTTTCACACAATTATTGTGTACGAAGATGCAAACAGAGTCCTTTATTCTGAATTAGCAGTAATGCTGTGCAGGATCAGACAAGATCAATTTGAATCAATGTGAATTACAAAGCTCCACAAAAGGCCACAACTTTATTTTGACTGCACTGAAAAAAAACCAGTAGGTACCAAACCTGGATTTAAAAACCCTTCCCTTGCAATAGGGAATAAGCATCTGTAGCTCACCATTTAAATTACAAGTGAAACCTTTGTATCTACAAAACTTAACAAATGCATTTTCAGGACTGATCCAGTCCACACTCATGGTACAGCAGGCAGGGAGGATTATAACAAAATGAGCTAAAAATGCTGCTTTTCGTCTGACTTCAAGGTTTGTCGTGTCTCACAGGGTTTCCATGGCTAATAACAAATCTGTCCCTGCCAGCAGAGTGAATTACACCAGCTGGACACAGTGCAGGACCACTGAATGTGTCAAAGGGCTCCAAACACCCCCTGGGACTCTCAGGGACAGCTCCTGACCCTGTGCAGCTTCACCAGGGTCCCCTCTCTGAACAGCACCTGCATCAGCCCACTCCCAGTGCCAACCCAAGCAGCACTGCTGCAGGGGGGGAAATCAAAACAAACACAACCCACCCTTCTTCAAAGCCAATGCTGACAGAAAGAGTTGCATGGAGCTGTTCCAGACTCCTCCACTAGCAGTGTATCTCTCCTCTGGAGTAAGAGTCAAATGATGTTTTGTACAACTCCACCTCACACTCAGAAGTGGCAGTCCAGGAGTCAAAAGCAAGCTCACAAATATTTTTGTTTCTGCTAGACAAAAACAAATCTCCTCGAAGCAGACTGCAAAGAGCAAAGGTCAGTGGAAACATAGTAAATGCCTTCAGCTACTTAAAATACAATGTTTATTTTACTTCAAAGATTTTTAGACTAAATTACCTCAAGCAGAAAGCAAGCAAAGTATCTTGCTCACCAAAATATCTTAAAATATGCCAGTTGGTCTAGACCCACAGATCACAGGCTCACATAAATAAGAGCATCTTTCACGATATTTATTCCAGGAACAGGAGCTAGACAGAGGCAGCAGCAATGTTTTAAACATTCTGGCATCCCTTTTCACCCCTGTTTCCGTTTCCCTGCACCTTCCTTTTGATCTGCCCCACCCTAGGAGTCAGTCATCCTCCCTGGGGGAGGAAGGGGGTACTGGCACAGCTCAGCTCTGCCAAATATTTTGAGGGAAGCTTCATTCCCTGGCTGCTGCTTGCTCCAGAGGCAGAGGAGGTACTGCTGCAGGCTAAGCTTCCTGCTCATTGCCTCTAGCTGAGCTTTCCAACTTCTGAATTAATACCTAAACTAAGAAGCCAATTCACAAGCAAGCAGAGTGAGGGTGTTTGAGGAGAGATGTTTATTTGATGATCTGGACTCCTATCATCAGTGCCACAGGCAATTTGTGATGCACAGAATGAGCACAGAGCTGGGGAAGTGTCCTTCAGTCAGTCCAGCCACCTACTGCTTTTATCCCTCAGCCCCCTGGAGCAGGAGCAGAAATCACAGCAGCACACTCTTGGCAGCTCACAGCAAGCCTGGGGTGGAGATTTGTGATTTTTTTTCTCTTGCTCAAGGACAGGCTTGCCTGATTTCTTCCAAGGTGTTTTCTCCAGCTAGGAAAGCATGAAGTAAGTACAGGCACTTTTCCAGAAAAGCCTGACAGCCACAAAGGCTCTACAGGAGGTGGAAGGCAGATTGCAAACTTTAATAACACTTAGCACATTAACTATTACAGATTTTTCTTGCAAGAACTGACTTTGTCAGGGAGGGTGAGAATCCAGCTGTAGACACTAATGGTTGTTCTTTGTCTTTCCTGCAATCACATCTTATCTTTCCATACTTTGGCCTTTCTTCTTTAAATCATTAAAGGAAACTGGAGAACTGCTTTTTTTGGAGTTGGCCCATGAAATAAAAAGCCATATATTCATCTTAGAGACATGCTCAAGCACAGTCCCACAACTTTCTGCTTTATTATCATTTTGAGGTGAAGACAATGAATCCTGTAGTCTGGCACAATTTAACATGTGACACAGTCTAAACAAAATTTCTCTTGGGAAAAGGCTTGTCTGGTGACATTGGCAGCACTAGTGACTGACCCCTAGGGAAGTGGGACAGCCACACACAGATGGGGAATTGCCAGGAAGGGACTACATGGAAACACTGCCACATTAGAGCCTTCCTCCTGGCTGAAAACTCAAGTGCAAGGTCCAGATGCTGAAGTCTGAATGTGTTAGCATCACTGTCAGGGAACTGATACTGAGTGACAGGTAGATTATATTACATAAAGTTCAATTTCTGGCTGCCCACAATGGCTCCTGATTCAAACAAAGGCCTGATAAGCTACTGACAATAAATAAATCAAAGTAAAAAGCACACTGCTTTGAAACTTTAGCCTTCTAGCCAGGAACACTACAAGCTCACTTGTTAAAAGAACTGCTTGATTTTGACCTGATACTGTTTTACCAAAGCAACTGAAAATTATTGATTTTCTCTGTTATGAGGTGAGATGAATAAAAACCTAAGAGATTACAAATAAGAAGCCTTCTTTGTTCTGTATATCACTTCACTATGCTGGTCAGTTTGATGCCATTGTGAAAGGTACCTTGCTAGGAAATAAAACAAATGAAGAGATACAAAACAAAAATATTTCCCAGAACTTTTAATTGGTTGTTTTCAACCTTATATCTAGAGTAAGAGTAAGAACAACAGTAGCAGTTCTAAAGAATTCCCCACACTGATTCAATTTTTGTTTTTGTTTTAAAATGTTCACAATACCTTGGGTGCTGGAGCCTTTTAAGATAAGGGTTGGGATTAATTTTTATATAGCAGTAATTAAAATGCATTTTAATTTTAAAATGCTGACAGGCAAGCAAAGTTGCACTGTGCCTGAGATGCACATTCAGGAAGGTAATACAAGCTCCCCCAAATTTTAATTGATATTGGCTTTTTGTGTATTTGAATTCTCCATGCCTTGTGGACTGCTTCAGTCAGTAATGATTTTTTAAGTTCAAGCTAGGGAAAGAGTGACAGAAGATACAGTTCCATGGAGGAATTTGCAATTCATTAAGAAATTACAGTACTCAAGAAGTCCCTATTCCAAGAGAGAAACAGAAGTGACACTTCATCCCTCATTCAAGCCACCTGACATTTCTTCCTCCACTTCTTACACCTTTGTCTGAAAGGCTGCACTGACAGCATTCATCACCCTCCACCAACTCCTCAAAGCAAAGAGCTTTGCCAAGGGAAAAAGCTCTAACTCAACATCTCCCTTAAATAGCAGGAAGAATTAAACACCTGTTAGCAGCTTCACCAATGCCTCACTAAATTAGGGAAGAAGGAGAAAGAAACAGCTGTTTCAAGGAGCAGACCACTCAGGTTTCTCAGGTAACTGTCATCAGAAAGATGTTCCTCCTGCTTTTCTCCTTGTTTCCTCCATAATGAACAGCCATCTAACACCAAGGCTATTTAGGATGCCCTCCTGCACTTTTATTCCATTCCATGTTCCAAGATCCATGGCAGCAGAGTATCCCACTTCTCACCTGCTATTTTCCAGAGGTTCACCCTACCAGATGTAAGCAGCAGTAATCCAGGCATTTGTGGGAAATCTGCAGGAACTACAGAGCAGAGGAGCTGTTACATTAAAAACACCCTGCTACCTGACTCAATAGAGATTTAAAGGGCCAAAGGATATTTTTCTGAATAATTGTTGATTCTCTCTTCCTAACAGAAAGCATTAGCAACACTGCAGGGAGAAAATGACCAAAAGAAAACTCCTTACCCTTTTATTTACAAACAGTAGTCTCTTCTTGCCAAGTGAAAGCTAATTCCAGACACACAAAATCAGAAGAAATCAGCAGTTAGGGCAGAAATCCTAGAATCACAGAATGGTTTGGGCTGGGTGGGACATTAAAGATCATCTCTTTGCAGCCTGCCTGCCATGGGCAGGGACACCTTTCACTATCCCAGGCTGCTCAGAGCCCCATCCAGCCTGGCCTTGAACCCTGCCAGGGCTGGGGCATGCACAGCTTCTCTGGCAACCTGCTCCACTGTCTCACCACCATAACAAAAAAGAATTTCTTCCTAATATCCAATCTAAACCTACTCTCTTTCAGTTTGAGGCCGTTCCCCCATGTCCTGTCACTACATGCCCTTGTGAAAAGCCCCTCTCCATCTTTCCCTTTAGGCCACAATCAGGGCACCCCAAAGCCTTTTCCAGGCTGAAGAGAGCTAATTCTCAGCTTTTCCTCAAAGGGAAGGCTCTCCATCCCTGTGACCATCTTCTTGGACTCACCCCAAGGGCTGCCAGTCCTTGCTGTGCTGGACCCCAGGGCTGGGTGAGGCAGAGGGGCAGAATCCCCCTGACTGCTGCCAGGCTGCCTTGGATGAGCCCAGGGCACAGCTGGGCTCAGAGTGCTCCTTACACCCCAGGAAGAGATGATGGCTTGGCTCTAAAGACAGAAACACCCCTGCACATCAGCTGCAAAATAAATGAAGCTGCCTGGGACTTGAAAGCCAACAGTCCCTGGTGTCTGAGCACTTTGGAAACCAGAGTCCAGCTGCCTTCCAAAAGTCACATCAGCTCATGAAACAGGAGATTCTCTTCATCAGAATTTCCCTTAAAGTCTTCACTAGCATTTCAGTACCATGGTTTGCTGACCTTGACAAAGTGAAGACTGACAGGCTGCCTGTTTGTTTTGGGAATTGTTCCACAGGATGGACACAGGGTGCATTTTTGTGTGACTTGATGCATGGCTGAGCTTCTCACCTCTGACTCTCATCAGCCATTAACCTGACACAATCAATTAAGAAGGGGAAAGGAAATTTCACGTTTTTGCTGTACTACTTGAAAGCATTTTTTTCTACATTGTAGCACGGAGTTTCCTAGTTCTGCTGCCAAAATATAAATATAGGTCTCTGTTTACAAAGTTATTCATTTCAATTACTGCTGCTTAAAAGGTCTACAGGATCCCAGATCTATTCCCTCCATCTCACCCACCATATCACAAATATATTTGTAAGCACATACCATTGTAAAGCTGACTTGTATAGTCAGAACACTGCCCCTAATTTTCTTGATTTTTTTTTTCCTTGTGGATGAGATAGCAACTCCCTAAGCCAGTTCAGAATCAGGAGTAAAGGAAGAATTATTTCTTTACATCCTTTTCAACTCTGTTTGTTTTAAAAAGGTGTATGACTCATGGTGGTTAAATATTCAACTGTTTCACTAATGAGCTGAATCCTAACATGTGAGCATGAAAACACGTGCCACTGCATCTGAAATATCCCACTCATATCCAAGGAGCCTTTTCAAATTTTTATATATATTAATACATATAGAGACATGCATATTAGGAATCTATAAGATAAATTGCTGTTTCAAGACTACTCTACATCCACATTTAGTCTTCTGTGTAGAGATAAGCAGGAATTGGGGCTTGGTTGTGGGGTTTGGGTTTTTTTTTTCCTTTTTATCAAAACAATTGCAGCAATTCACCCCCAAATGTGCCTGTTATTACATTAATAATAATGATGACATAATAGTACAATTATACCCTGTGGGACTACACTGACATGTGCAGCCACGTGCCCAGCATCACCTCAAAGACAGGAGGAGATTGAAGATACTGCCCCACCCTGCTCCTCATTCCTGCACTTCTCCATTTGGAGATTACCACCCACAAAGCTGAACAAGGGTATATCTGTTGTGGAAGTGCTCTTTGCCTTCTTTCTTGCAACCACAGCAGGCTTAACCACCTTTGGTGGCAAAAATAAGAAAAAAAAAATAAGATTTCTGGTGCAGCTGGGCACGGAGCAGACGGTGAAAGTGAGCACAGAACAATCCCATGGATTTACCATGCTAGCAGATGACTGCTGCTTAGGATTTCCAGAGACATGCTCCTGCAAACCTACCTGTTCTAGCTGAGTTTGAACAAAACTGCTTTTGTTTGAACCCTAGCTGCCAGCCCGGGCTCAACAACCAGCTCCAGATTATGGCAGGCAGGCCCAGACCTGCAGGATAAATTTAATCTCAGCCAAGTTGGCCTCAATCAGCTGTCAGGCTGCTGTCCTGCAGCAAAACACATGAAAAGTAAACATAAAATGCTACTTAATTCATTATTCAGTCAAATCAGTACATGAGAGGCACAGTGCATAAAATAAAGGCCAGAATCTCAGCTTTTTGGGGAAAAAAAAACCCCAAACAAAACAAAACCTTCACAGTTCTAAATTAAGAAATGAGACATGAAGTTAAATGTGTTTTTCCTCTTCAGTGCTGAGCTGATCCCTGAACCAGAATGCTTGGAGCAGGACAAAGCTGGGACTTGTGGAAGTTGTGTTTTCTCTGCCTCAGTGCCTGGTTCTGCACTCAGAATTTCCTTCCCCTTCCCTTCCCAGCACTTTGCTGAGGCTGCAGGGCCAGTGAGGGTAGGAGCTATCTTTCAGCATCTTTAGATCTTTTAGAGCATGTGGCTCCACTCTCCACTAGATGTTGTGCTCCATCTCACAGGCAGGGCTGTAATGGAAACAACAATAATGTCCTTTCTCAGAAGAATAACACACGAGTCTGCTTGTAAATTGTGTTGCAGATAAAGTTTCCATCACACTTTTAACTATCAAAAGCTAACAAATCTTACTCTACAGTTCCACAAACAGTTTAAGCCAGAACTGCTGCCAAAAGAAGCAATCTCATCTGGCCAAAAAAAAGGTTAATTTGAACCCATCTGGGTTCTCCAAGGCAAATGACAACAGAGCTGCATAAATGCTTGTGTTGGCAGAAGGAATGGAGCAGCAGGATCATTTCTTCAGGTGGCAGTGCCAGTTTATGTAGGCTGAAACCTTCTCTTGAAAGTGCAGCCTGGGTTCTCTGAAGGATTTATCTCACAAAGCCAACTTAGAGTGGAAAAGCTGTGGATCACCCAATTTTACACATAAAACTGCTAATATTCACCTCTCAAGAATGCTGCGAGGTTAAGCACACTCGTGTTTGTAAGGCATTACAGAAGTAAGATTAGTAAATATTTAGTTTTCTCTCCTCCCTTTCCCCCAGCCTTGGCCACTAAGTCTAACTCATTCCCAGCTCCATATACTAAATCAATGACTTGGAGCAGCTCCTGGAAGGTAGCTGCCTGTGGGGCAGATGGAGGTCAGGCATCTTACACACCTAATCCCATTTAAAACTTTTAAAACTGCTCTGCAATGCTGCAGCCTAAACAGCATCTAAATGCAGTGTACCCTCCCATGCTGCAGGGAACCATGGCACAGACAAATCACCCCTACAGCAGACACCCTGTCTTGATGTCCCTGAAAATAAACCTTCTGACTATTTTTTAGTAGAATGGAGTCAGTTCTCATGAATTGTGAGATAAACAAGGATCATGTTTGTATTCCTTGGTGAAGAGAGATCACCTGATGGACTTCTCAAGTGCCCAGTGGGGATGGAGAGGTGGGAACTTCTCTGTCCAATCTCTGCTCACTGTCCAGAAACTTATATTTACAAAGTCAACAATAAACTAGAGAGTTTTTTCCCCTCTTCTCTACCTGAACCCTGCTGTGTGTGTTGCTGTGTTCTCTCTGTAGATCACAGTAACACTTTCTCACCTTGATCTGGGGAACAGAGCTATAAAGGCCAAGCAAATCAACTCCTTTTGCATGCATTCCACGTGTAAACACATCCTGTCAAGCTGACAGGAACGACAAGGAAAAGGAGAGTTTCTGAAAGGTGCCTTAATGAGGGTGTTAACAACATGCTGGAGGAAAGAAGAGGCCAGTCTCAGTGTCAGCAGCAGAAGGGAAACCATCCAAGAGAGGCAGCACACAGACTGGGTGTGAAAACAGGCATTTTGGTTATTTGGTTACTACTTCAAAGCCTGGCTGCTTCTGAGAGCCTGAACAGCCTTTGGTTCCCCATGGCCTTCAAAATATGCTCCTGGACAGTGGGTTAGGTGGCAATAGCTGATGTAAGCACTGCACCAAGGTACAGCTCCTGAAATCAGTGACAGCAGGGACAGCTGAGCAGTGCAGAGGGTTTGGGACATTTATCCCAATATTTGGTGCCCAGAGGTAACTCAGAAGTTTACAGAATTTGCTCTGCTGCAGAGCCTCTGACTGCCTTGGCTGCCAGGGCAAGTGGGCACCCATCCTTGTGTTATAAATGCATATTTTGGTGTTGGCTTTTCACGAGTGTTGGAATGAATGTTATAAGTATGATGGGTTTTTCTGTAGGTTTTTTTTTCCTGTGTTTCAACTGCCTGAATGGATGTGTAATGGGATTTTTTGCTGTAGTTTGGAATTTAGGTGCAGTGTGTTTCAGCTGCCTGAATAGATAAAATAACTTCCAAAAGAGGCCCAAGTGACTCTCAGCATTCACTGCCTGTGGAAAAGAGACCCAAGCCCAAATCAAAAGATGATAAAAACCAAATAAAAGTGGGATTGTGCTTGACAGACCCAAGGAGTGACCATGCAGAACAGCTCCTGGAAAAGTGAATATGCATAAATCCATGCCTGAAGAACAGGATAAAAAGGGGAGATTCCAAGGTGTGCTCTTGGCAGCGTGCTGAGACACCCAGCCATATTTCTTTGCTTTATCTATCTCTTATTGTCTCTATTAAACATTTTTTAAACTTTACCAGGAAAGTGAAATTCGTTTTTCACACCTGTTTGCTCCCCAGGCACAGGGCATGGCACGGGTATGGAACAGAAAATGCAGTACACGTGGCAGCTCTCTGGGCTCCCAGCACTTCTCCAGCAGCTCACCACAAACACCACGTTCTCAGCTCCACAATTAAATTAATTTCTTTTATAAGCTGAGATAAAGTGCAAATGCCCACGCTAAATACCACTAGCCACTGAATCAACAGCTCCAATAAACTTTCACAAGGCTTTTCTGATTGCTGAGATAAAGTGGAATTGGGCCTCATAGCACAACAGGAGCAATCCCAGGAACTCTTTGTGCAAGAGAAGTTTTTAACACGACTCACGCTTCGGTCACGATGACATTTTTTATACTACCAAAATCAAAGTAAATTAGATAAAAACGCATTCAAAACATTAAATGTGAGATAAATACCGTTTGCAGTTACATAAATCAAACTCGTGCTTCCTAGGTTACCCCTAAGTACAAGCAGACTGTTGAAGAAATCTCTCCCATTACATCCTGAGCCTGTTAATATTTATGCACACAGGAAGCTCTGCTGAAGTCACGATGACGACTCACACACACAAAGTTAAACACACTGCACAACTGCAAGTCTCATGCCATAAAAACTTCACTTGTAAATGTAGAACATAATTTAGCTGCCTCTGCATATATACATTTAAGAAAAAAACCCCCAGCATACAGTCCTGCCTTTTTCCCCTCCTCGTCAAGAGCCGTGGAATAAACCCTCAATCATCAAGAATTGCCAGAGGCTCTACTCAATACAAATGAAATCCAGCTAGAAGTATTTTTTCTTCAAATTATTGATGAAAAAAATCAACATTCTATATATAAATACATATGTAAAAAAGCATATAAATAAATACATATTAAGAAATAAGAGTATTCTCCCACATTGTTATTCTTTATCTGTTCACAAAGTCAGATACTTGTCACTTTTTTCATGGCCTGGCAAATTTCTATCTGGATGTTCATTTACTCCTTGCCCTTCCAAGAGCAGTTAGCTCTCAGTGCCGAGGTGCACTCTGCTCCTGTCAAACACAGGAGTCAAGAAATAAAATAACAAAGCTTTTCAGAAAACAAACTCCTAGAAGTTTACTTTAGAAACTGCCAAGAGAAAGAAAGCCACTAAGAAGTCCAGTTGATTCTGGGTTTTTAGCCAGTTAATTGAACCCACTTAACCCAACACTGCAAAATAAAGTTCTTAATACATTCAATTTATTTTCTCTCTGCTAACTCCTGGAACCTCCTTTCTTCTTAGACACTGGCACTCACTGTTCTCTGCACTACACCTGCAGAGTTCATCCCAGTTTTGCCTACCAAGGGCCACTTAAAGCCATTCAGGAGCCACCAGCTAGCGACAGCTGGCAAACTCCAACCTGTCTCAGTAGTCTATCATACGTAATCAATCGCAAATAGAGCTTCAACAGACTCATCCCATTATTCCCCAGCTAATTCCCCCTGGGAAAACAAGCCAGCAAGCTTCCAGTCTGAATCCTGAAGCTGGTTCTGCCCCTGCCAGCCTCTGCCTGTGCTCAGTCCCTGCTCTGTTCCAGGTTTTGCTGTGATATCCGTTCTGTTGTGTCAGCTGTTACATCACGCTTAAAACAATGCACTCCAGCTGGCTGAGGTCAGATGTGACAACAAGGACCTAACAAAGCCAGAGAGCCTCCAGTGATCCTGAAATTGAGATACACACTCACTGTAGCACTTAATGACAAACTACTTTCCAGACATTTGGGCAAAGCATAAAGGAAACACCTGTCACTGCAAGCATTACACACTAATCCAGATAAACCCTAAATTTAAAAATCTTGCTTTTCACTGCTTGGCTATAGCATGCACCAGTATTTCAGAGTTTTAATTTTTTTTAATTTTTTTTTAAGATGGAATTTGTACTACTCTGCTTGTTTACTAAAATAATAAATAGTGAGAAATATATATAATTTCAAAGAGAGTATGTTTAGTACGTTTCTTTTCGGGTTTACCAAGTGAATGTTCCAAGTTTGACATAGATTTACACCCCAGAAAAGTTTAGTCAAACTTCAACCTGCCAAAAGTGAATAATAAACATAACTGTGAATGAAACATGCCACTTTCAGTGATGGCATTTGGAGTCTGAGTCCCAAAAAATGCCTGGTGCTTCACAGCCACCTCCTCCCAGAGGGGATAAATGCTAAATTCCCATTGCTCCATGCACAATTTGAAATGAGAGTGTTCAATTATGTCACCACACAGCTCCAGGTACAGACATCCCAGAGAAGGGGTTTTTCTTTGCAAAGTTCATAGAAAAGGCAGAAATAGAAACAATCAATTTCCTACATCCCAGGCACTCCACTGTGGCAGACTAAACTTAGAATTCAAACCCACAATGTTTGGAATTCTAGATGAAATGTATGGATACATGTAAAAAGGTGTAAAAAGGCTTTTTCTATAAAACCTGCTGCTTATTCTTATCATATACATCTAAAGGCTGTTCTTGGTAGGAAATTTAGAGAAATTCAGAAAAATAAACTTTTTCTTTTATGCCAGCTGCATAGGAAACATCTAATATTACCAAGGGTGTACCTGGCAGGGAATAACATATTGGAAGCTTTTCTGTGTTTTAACAAGTTTAAGAACTTTTTCTTTCTCCTCCATGCAAACACTTGCCCAATTCATTTCACTGAAAGCATTAATTGTTCTTTTTTTTTTTTTCTTCCTAAAAGCCATCCACATGATGAGCAATAAAGCAGACCAAATGGCATGAATTTTGTGGCTCCACCACAAAGTTGCCAGAGTTTTCTCTGGCACCAATGTTTACACAGCCCTTTTCTCCCATCTCCCTCTCCACAAATTATGATTGCTAATTACTCGTATAAAATTCCCCAAGCCTAAGCCCATGTGGAAAAACATTGCTTTATTAAGAGTTCACTTCTTCCAAAATATATTTTTATCTAGCTCAGGACAGCACCCAAGGTCAGAGCAGGCAGCCCAGGAGAACACAGCACAGTCCAATGCTGCCCTCTGCAGATTTTAAAGGTTCATAAAATCCAGCGCCCCTCTACAAGCTCCGGATTTTTAGCACGAGTCAAAACAAAACCAGCTCACCCCTCCCTTCCTGGTCTTAGCATGGAATCCATATCACCTCTTCATTCCTCCTTAACTCAGATTTCATCTACACCAAGCCAGAGCAAGAGGCTTGTCTTTTTTTTGTAATTTAAAAAAAGTACCCATTCAATGAAACTGGTTCAGCTGTCCCTAACAGACAGCAGTATTTCCACTTTAGAACATCTGATTTGGCTCCCTTTGACCTGCTCAGAACGGACATGAAGCAGGATTTAAGCATGTTCACACAACCTTTTGAACCAAATGAATTAAACCCTTTTAACATCACATTTACATTAAACACATAACTCTCATCCCCGGGCCAGGGGAGCTGACAAGGGATTGCTTTGAGAACAGCTGGAACAAGTTAAGATCTTACTACCAGCAACATTTCCAACCAAGGCAGCTGATTCTGCAGCAGATTAGAAGCACTCAGTGATCTGCCAGCTCAGCCCAGCCACGAGCATCCCAGTCAGGGCTGAAACACCTGGGTGCAGGCTCAGGGGAGGATCCCTGTCCCAGCCACTCCTGACACTGGCTCCTCATCAAAAGGGGGGGTTTTAGTCTCTAATCGTGTTTGCTGAGCCTTCACTCACAGCTGGCACGGCTCCTACAATTAAAATGGGAAGAATTTAACTCGGACTGAAATTGGGGTTCTGCACTTGAGCTGTCAGAGGGACAGAAAGCAAAGCTGCAGTGGGTGACCCTCTGCAGGTCCAACAAAGGAAAAGGATTAAAACCATAAAAACCATTAATAACCACTAAAATAACCACTAAATTAATAACCATTAAAATCCACCATGCATCTTCTACACCAGCTGACCTCCCTGGGTCACTGCTGAGGCTGCAAAGACAAATTTTTCAGTTTCTCCACTACAGAGCCCATGGACTGGATTAATCTGTAGAGCTGTCACCAGGCATCTTTTAGATATTAATTTGATTTTTCAAAAGGATGAAAAGGCACCAATGGAAAGAAAAAGCTGCTGGAAGCTCTTTGAGCTGTGTGCTCCCTTCAGAAGCAAAAGCTGTGGGTGTTTTCCTCTTTCTTTCTCAAAAGACCCACAAAACACTCCAGCAAACAAAAGCCAAGGTTTATACTCAAAACAAATCATTATATTAAAAAAAAGCAATATAAACTAGATTTCCTATGGGCCTAGTCTCTGTGCCAGTTTCTCATAATTGCAGGAATAATTTCAATGTCAATAAAGTAAATGTTAATAAACCAAAACTATTGCCCTTTTATCTTAATTGGTGTTTTTTAAAGTTTGAATATTGTTTAATCTCTTCAGTAAGAGTTAAGTTAAAGTAGAAAAGGAACTTAAAACAGAAAGCTGGAAAGAGTTTATACTTTCATCATAAAAACATAGCTGTTTCTTTTTTTTTTTTTTTTTTTTTTTTTTGGCAGGAATCAATATTGAAATGAGATTCCTACCAGAAAACAGCTTTTTCAGGCACACCAAATATCCCTTGGTTCAGCAGAATATTTAATCCCCTTGGATCAGGCACTTGGATTTTCTTAGATCATGCTGAGATAACAGCATTCTGCTGTGTTCTGGCACCATAAAATCCTTGCTTATGAAAATAAAAGAAAAATATGGCCTCTCTGGGAACATACATCTCTGCACTGCTTTTTCTTTTTTTCCATAATTTAGACACGGCAGTCTCAGATCAATTTGTACACTGATGCACCACACTCTCTTTATGAGTCATGGCACAAGCTCTCCCCCAGCACTATTTTCCAGGGGCCAAGTGTGCACAGGACTTTTGAAAATGATGCTGGATGCTTCCAGCCTTGGCTCAGGCTCCGGCTCACCCTGGGCAAGTGCCAGCCAGAAACTGCACTCAAACCCCCTCCGACAGCACCAACTAGTGAAAAAAAAAAAAAAAAAAGGAGAAAATAAACACATGCAAATTTAAACAGTTTTCACCGCCTTCTGGAAAGGAACAAAAGGGCAATTCTCTCCTAATCTCCCATTACAACTGCGTTTAGGTGTAGCTTTCATCAAGGCTCTTTGCCTCCTGAAGTGTGGTGACAAGGAGAGAAAGATTCTGCAGCTAATTGTGAGCTCTTTGTCTAAATCTGGAACACCACTGGGAGCACACATATAAACTTGCCCCTGTTTATTTTTTCCAAAGCTAAACTTGTGTTTTTCTCGCTTTTATGAGAAATAGAAGCGTTTTTTAATGCTTTAAAATTGTTTATAGCATAACTCCTGCTTGTGCAGTGCTGGTGGGAGGTGATATTGTAAGACAAGCAGCTACAGATTAAAATCAAAATAATATATACATATAATCTCAATAACTTTTTTAGCTTTTCTTTTCATGTTGTTGTAATATCTTGTATTACTATATTAGTAAAGCATGAAATTCTTTTTCATGAAAAAAGTCACACTCAGCTTCTATGTGTAACTTCAATGTGACCAGGCTTTCAAAAACACTTTCAAAAACTTTCCATGCTTTCAAAAACACTAGCTGCTGAAATTATGCAGGTGCTCAGATCTTTTACAGGATCAAAGCTGAATACTTCAGCTATTTGGAGGAAATAAAGCAGCATAGCTATTCATTGTGAGTGCTTTTATTGGTCTTGTTTAATTCATTTTCCAGTCAGGAGGGACAGATTCTGCTCTTTTCCCAATGCCTATCTTCAGTGCCATACAGCTCCAGTTTACCTCCTTGAATTGCCTGTCTCCAAATAAAAATCATTACTGTCAAATAATTTAAAATCCTCCTATAGACACAGAAAAGAAATTAACTCCTACTGCAGAGCAGTAAAAGAGTGCTCTCCTAAGCTTTCATTTCAGCACCACTTGGTTTGGAAGTTTGCACTCTGTCTTTTCCTGTTCTGTGTCTTAAGCCCTACATGCTGTTACACTTTATTTTACTTCCTTCTTTCCACTTTGCAGTCTCTCTCTCTCTTCTGTGATTAAATCTCCCCCTAAGAATTCAGTTACATCTATTTTTGCAAAGCTGCCCCTAAAGTCAAAGAAAAATCTCTTAAGAAGTAAGAGAATAGGAAATTTCACTGGGTAGAAGCCAACAGGGGTGAGACTCTGACATTTATATTTGTGTTTCAAGATGCCACAGCTCCTTGGAAATTCCCACTGAAACTGGACAGAGCACATTGGCCCATCCACTGCTCTGGATAATCCATAAACTCCCCATAATCCCCACAGGTTTCAAAGTTACCACAGCTAATCCTTTAAGAAAACAACATCAGACTCTGCCAATAGTGAACAAACAGACAACAGCTAATTTCCCATAAAACCCACGACTGTAAGATTTTGATTTTAAAAATTAATCACATTTTTTCTCACTGTGTAGAACAGGAACACTGATACATACTGGGATTCCCTCACTATTTAGAGAGGAAGAAAACATGGAATAATAGAAATTCACAATCCATACTGGGTGTTACAGGCACTGTGTGCAATCCTGAATGCCTTGCATGCACCTTACCCAGGTGCACACAGGAGGAACAAACCAAAATCGACTCCAGGATTTCACAGGGTGGGGCAGGCAATGAAACCTCACTAGTTATGGTGTCACTGGAAGTTGTTTCACACTTGTAAAATATTATGATATATTGCAGGAGTTAAATTCATCACTGGCAGAAGTCATTGGTAAATTAATCTACTAGTTATGGAGTAAAAAAATCCAAAATCTGTACAAAGAGAAAATGACAAACCACAACAAAACAAAACAAAGAACTGAATGCAGAGATAAATTTATAGATGCTCTTGGCTGGCACTAATTATGTTACACCTAGAGGTTCAAACATTTTACAAGTTAGTTAAAAATAATATACAGGAGTGAAGGCACTTAATACAGAATAGTGTGATTGACAGTAAATTTAATATGCCATATTCTGATTTTTACAGCATTCATATTAGGTATAGAACCTCAGCATATTTCATAGATAGACAAAAATTATTCGAATTGATGGGGGACTTAAGTGAATTCTTTCATGTGAACAGTGGTAATACACCTAATGATATTACTGGAGCATTGCTACAATACCTATTTTCAACAACTATTTCAATTTCTAGTTAGCATTTTTCAGCATAGTAACAGTGTTTCCACAAGTCAAATAATGGTCATTTATTTATAAACACAAAGAAATCAGTGATTTAGCAGGGCCTATCCCACTAGTGAGGTACAACAAATTCAGAAAACTCTGGATGTTTAAAATCATGCCTTGTCCAACCTCAAAACTCAGGTCAAAATCAAGGCAAGAAGAGCAAGTTGTCTCAAAGTCAATGCACATGAGCTTTCCACTTCTGAAACAAAGGTGGACATGACATCAACTAAACAAAAGAATTCCCACTTACTTTCTTTGCCCTGCTATGGCCACGGGTCTGGTCTTCAGCAGGGCTGATAAAAGTATTAACCCAAACAATAAGAGGGATTCGAGCTTAATTAGAATAATTGTAAGTGTTGGACACAGCACAGATGCCACAGAGGTACCACTTCATTTTTGGGTTACCATGACTCTCAAAACTTCTGTAGCTTTACAGACTCATCAGGGAAAAGCAGAAAAGTCTCTTGTCAATGAAACCACAAGGAACATTTTTTAAATGTGGTGTTAGCTCAGGAGATCAGAATTAGCACATTAACAACAATCAATTACATTAAAGTCCACATACATACCATCCAAAATAAAGTCCCTGTAGCAAGAGCTGCATACTGCTCAATTGTAGAAAGCACACTGAAGATTAGGCATATCAACACAATAAGGAAGCTGCAGGAAAAAAAAAAGAAATTAAAAAATTAAAATAATGTAATGCAGTGCAATAGCCTAAAGATAATTATGTCATCACAAATCATCTGTTTACACTGAAATGTCATTGGTACTGGATTATCCCAAAACAGAGCTGGCAGATTTTGCACGATCCTGCTTCCTCTTGGATAGTTTATTTCTCTTCAGACATTGAGGTTTCAGGTTGGACATTATGAAATTAAACCATGTGGTAATGCTAGCTTTAGCCTACCTCTAAGATTTGCTGTTTCCTGGCCCCTCATGAAAAGAATATTCCCTGCTCTTGCCCATTTTAAGGACTACTTTGGCTGAATCACCACACAACCCCCAAACAAGTTTCAAATATTTGCCTTTTTGCTGATCCAAAGCCCAATAAACTGAAAAAAAATATCACAGATAAGCCAAAGTCTAATAGGCTGTGCTATACTGTCTTTTATAATTAATCCCTAAAAGCAATCAGCATGAAAACATCCACTTGTTAAACACAAAGTTACTTGTTAGGGCTATTTCTCACTATTCTGTTGAGACAAGCAACACCAATCCTTTGTACACAACTGAAACTTGCTGCAAAATCCAGAAAATAAATCACCCATCCTGTTAAACATCTCTAAAACAGTTAACCATTTTTTAAACTAAAAAAAAAAAAAAAAAAAAAAAAAAAAAAAAAAAAAAAAAAAAAAAAAAACAAAAAAAAAAAAAAGAAAGCAACAAAAAGGAATTGGCATAATGAATAAAACTGAACTCTGAACTCAAGAGAAGTATTAAAGCAGGATATGAGATTGGCAGAGCTCAGATGGCTCCAGCTGCCCCTGCCTTTATTCACAGAGCTGAGCACTTCTTTGGGTGAATCTCAAGACCTCAAGAAAACACAACTGTGTTGAGGCTGACATAAGCTACACCTCTCAAATACTGCTTCAAGACACAGCATTATATACTCAATAATTTGACATTATTGAGTCCAGCCTTTGAGACTGTGCTACCAAATAGCAGAGAGAAAGTTTGTGGGTAATTAGGCACAAAAGTCAATTAGATAACAAAATTAACAGGGTAGAGATTATCACCTATCAATACAAGTACCCATATAAAAATATACTTTACCTAAGCAAACTATAAGTTTGTGGGTGTTTGATTCATCTCTAAAGTCTTCTCATTTTACCCTTTCTCTCTACCTTCGGGCATTTTTAAGCACAAGCAAGCTGTGCAGGCAAGGCAGGAGAATGCAAAGGAGATTTCAAAGATAACATAAATGTTCCCTGAGTATCCAGCCTGCCTGTCTGCAGTATTCTCACCACTGCAGAAGAACAACACACATGAAAATGTGAACAGACATGGGGCCACTTGCACAGAGACAGCTGAGGCTCCCTGGATTCAAAGCCCAGCATGCACAGAATTAATTGGCAGATCAGAGCTGCAAGGGCTGGGCAGCACCAGCCCACACTCACTGCATCCCTTACAGCAGCAATGCCAGCTGTTAGTGTCAGAATGCAAGGTTAATGTCAGAATGTTTAACTCGGCCAACACATGAATCCACGAGGGGGGGAAAAAGCAAAGACTATCCCCAAAGACTCTCCTATTTCTGGCCTTTTCCCAAACCAACACAAAACCCCAGTAAGCGTTAAAGTTGAAAGTTCGTGCACTGAAGTGACAAAAAGATAAACTCAGGGGCAATCGTTTGCCAAATCTCCTTGCTCTTCTTTAGAGAAATTGATGGCTGAGGTAAGAACTGCATCAAGGGCCAGTCACCCCATTACCTGCAGACTTTATGGGTTTTCAGGCACATGGGACCCTTTCAGTCTCACTAATTTCATTTTTTTTCACCCCCAGAAAAATCTTACAATTCACTGCTGCATGAGACACCTTCACGACCACAGATACACATTACACCCAGCAAAACAAAGATGTTTGCTCAGGAGCTGCTGCTTCACATCTGTTTCTTTGGCAGGAGAGAGATGACACCCACAAGGTACCAGTGCAGCACAGCTACTCACCCTGCCATGGCTATTTTATTGGGTCAATTATACACGAGGAACACAAGGTGCAAAATTAAGATATTAAACAAATACACCTGGTGTCCTCCTCCTCTGCCATGAGCCTCCTGTTTGTGGCCTTCCAAAACTCAGCTTTGGCTTTGTTTGGTGTTAGCAGTATCCGAAGTACAAGGAGGGAGTGAGGCACCAGCAAAATAGAAAACAGGAAGTTTGACACTTGTTTTGTTTCTCTTTTTCTTTTTTGAGAGTTACCTCCTCTTTCTTCAGATCCTCAGTTACTGCCAAGGCAGCAGACAAGTCCATAGGAGTTAATTACAAACAACAATTGCAGGGACAGACTCTGCCTCAAACTTGAATTTGCTTATGCAAAAATCATCCCGGGGCAATATAACTGGCCAGCCTCAGGAAAGCAAACATTAGAGTTTTCACAGAATAATCTTACCACTCTTACTATCACTTCACTGTGATTGCTATTACCAGATTTAAAAAAATAAATATATTTTTAAAAAAGCAACTTGTCTTGATACAGATGCTGAGCATGCAGACTCTTCATCCAACCAGTAAATATCAGACAAATTAATGGACAGCTGACTCCACTCTGGTATAGTTTTTTTTAATATACATTTTTCCTCTAAAGGAGAATTTCCAAAACTCTAGCAGGGCTTCATCTCTTGCAAACCATGAGTCTTTTATCTCCTGAATCCCACTGCTTGTTTCCCCTCTGTGCACCTTCAAGGCAGGAAGCAGAGTGATGAGCTCAGGCTCTCTCAGCTCTGATCTCTGTGATCGTGGGGCCAAGCTTTAGAGAGGAGGAGATGGCCTGTGAAGATTTTCATGTTGGCTCTCCCAGCTTACAGAGCAGCATCTGCTTGCATGTAGATAAGTCCCATCTACTGAATCAGTAGATGCATTTAAAAATACTGAGCTTGTGGTTAAGACATATCTAACAGTGCTTATTTTTAAACCAAGAATTTTGCAAGTGGCTGATCATCCTTGTACTTCATGAGAAACCACAACAGCACTGTTAAAGCAACAAGGACATTGCAAAGCAGCAGATGTTTTCTTCCCTGGACTCAGTTTTTGGTAGACTAGCACAAGCCCCAGGGTCAGCACTCCAGCCACACTTGGAGCTCAGTTCCCAGCCTGGGACTGGGCTCAGGATGTGTTACAGACACACATCTAAAAAGCAAAGCATGACCACTGGTGTACAGAGAGTTACACCAGGCAGTGTCTGCAGGGGTGTCCTTATGTGGAAACTTTTAATAAATCATAAATTTTGTTGTGCTTAATTCAATCAGACAATTCAGGCCATTTTTTGTCTCGAACTGGTTTGAGAAGCTAAAGCATTTCCACAAAAGAATCATTCAGCAGATGAGGGAACACAGCCAGCCAGCACATGTGCTGTACTTAGCAACAGATAGTAAATATATTAAGAGCTAAAGGTAATGTTTTCTGACTATTTTAGGATATATTTTGAGTTACAGACAGACCTATGGCTTTTTCCCTGACCTCAGTGTCAGCTGCAGGAACTTGACACACTGTAGGTAGCTATCAGTACTGTGCAGCCTTCAGCCCTGAGCTGCTGAGCTTTTTCTATATTTAACTATGCTTTTTGAACATTAGCATCTCTTTTTTGTGGCTTGAAAACAACGTGTAGAACGATCAAAGGAACAATAAACCACTTACTGAGAGATAACAATGCTCATTTAGTGAATGTCACAGGTAGGAGAACTGATAAAGGTTTATGAAATATGTCCTGTGATAAGACCAGGAACATTTAAAAAATGGTGCATGAGACATGCTGGAAGCACTTACTCACCAGATTAACACAGTCTCATGCATATGCAGCTGTTATCATCAAAACCAGCACTAAAATGTGGGTAGATTCCACTCCTTGCAGTGTTTCTTACCTACTCCCAGTAGGAATCTTTCCATAAACCAGGAAAAGGTTGCCATTAGGCTAGAAACTGAGCTGAGACATTAAATACATTTTAAAATGAGAAGGGACACACAAAGTTCAGCTCAATTTATATCAACCTGAGCTCTAACCATCCAGGAGATGGATAGTTTTTCCCTAAGTCTGTTTTTTTCTAATAATTTTTATTCATTACAGCTATCAGTCTTGAACAGGTAGAACTTGTAAATTAAAGGACAGCTGCTGATAAGAGAAGAAAGAACTGAACATAAGCAGCATTGCTTTGAATCTAACAGAGGATGGAAATTTATTTTATGGGATCATCTAAGTCCAGTGTCAAGTACAAATACCAACCAGTGTTTTTAAGGGTGAGAAACTCAGGGTTGGGTTTTTTTTAAGAAAAAAGAAGCAGGATTTCACAAGGCAGAGAAAACTTTCCCTCTTGTAAATACCCCATCTTATGCTGAACCCTTTGGCAAGCCTGAACTGAACACCTAAAGAACACCAACTCTGTCATGGCTATGGAATACCAGAGCACAGTGCCAGGCTACTGAAAGAAAGCTAATTAAGTATTTAATTATCCAGCTGGTGGACACCAGAGGTCCTCCATCACCTACTTCATTAAAAATAAAAAAGCTTGTAGGTCAATGGTCTGTGAGGGCACATGGTTAGAAAGAAGGAGCCTTGTACTCAATTCCTCTTTGCCCATACCTTAAGTGAACTTGAACACTCCTAATAATGCATTAATTTTATTAACTACTGTAGCTGTTCATGCAATAGCATGACAAAAAGAGAAAAATCAGTGTAGCAAGGAGTTAAGAGACCAGCATTATCATGAAAAAAAAAGAGAAAAATCACTGTAGCAAGGAGTTAGGAGACCAGCAGCCTAAACACACCATAAAATACATAAAGAAGTACATCAGTGCCAATTAAAAAAAAATTTAAAAAGTAGGGGTTTAAGGGCTGTTGCAGCCATGCAGGTGCTTTGCATGGTTTCCCTCTAAGGATTTGTCATCTCTCCTGTTCTGTTTTGAGGCAGGGGAAGGAAGGAGGGGCACAGCTCAGCCCCAGCTCCTCTGTGGCAGGAGGATGCCCAGCAGAAGGGGAAATATTCACAGTCATGCAGGGAAGCACGACTCCCTCCAGGAACTGGCTCCAGCAGTTTCCTGTGCAACACAGCTTCCTCTCCTGTGTCCAGCACAGGTCAAGCTTGCAGACAGGTCACTGCTCTCAGCTGTCACTTGCCATCAGAACCCCTTGCACAGACCAAGTGCCAGTGCTCTGTTTGTCTCAGCTCAGCTCTGGCAGATGCAGCTTCCTGCCAGTGTGTGCTTGTTCCAGCCCCCAGGGCAAAGTGGAGTTGGTGCTTCCTGAAGGAAACAATGGCATCATTTTTAACCAGCTCCACGGCTCCTTGTCAAAGCAATGCTGTCTCCTGGTTTGCTGCTAGGAAAGGAGATTTACTGCCTAAGAGAGATCACAGGCAATGCAGGGCAGCCTGATACTAGGAAAAATAGGTTAATCATACAGCTAAATAGGCAAGGCTTCTATCACACTTACCTGGCTCTTCTGGGAGGCTAAAGTCTGTAAAAATGATTTAAATTACAGGCAGTGTACCAAAGCACAAAGCACACAATGAATCAAAAAATCATTTAGGATACAGCACCAGAATTACTGCAGGAAAGGCCTTGGCAAAGGGTATGATTGCAGCAGAAATGCAAACCAGACGTCAAGATGCTTCAAGAGGAAAGGTTAACTACTCACAAAAAAGCCGTGTTACTGCATCCTGCAAGGAGGTATTGGTTCCTTTGAGGACAGGCATGGATTAACAGCAAAAAGATGATAGGTACTGGGTAAGAAAGTGAGAAATGAATATACTGCCTTCAAAACCAATGCATGACCAAGAGATGTGAACCACTGGACTGCAGAAAATTTATCATTTACTTGTTTTTCTGGTTGGTTGGTTTTTTTTCCTTTTATTTACTTTCATCCCAGCATCACTGCTACAAATCACTTGCCCCCCCCACTGAAAATCAGAGAACATTGTATTGTGACTTCTAGAGCACATGCATCTCAGAATGCTGCAGCAAAATGGACTTGGTCAGCTTTTCAGCTCACAGACTTCTAGCTTAGGGAGCAGCTCCTGGATTCTGCAGGTAACCCAAAAAACCAAAACAAGGCAGGAGAAAGGAAACTTGTGCAAATGATGCACTGAAAGTTGGATGCTAATTGTATTGCAGTGCCAATCAGGGGTATTTTTATAAAAATAAAGAATACACACGTTTCTAGCTCTCTAAACCCCCCTGTGACAGGGAAGCAATATTGGTATTTTTGACAGCATCCTTTGTTCTTCAATTGTGAATAGAGTGAAACAGTGAAAGGGACTAAAAATCAACAGAGATAAATATAGAAATGGGGAAGAAGCAATCACACCTAGAGCTACTGACCTGGACAGATACTTCATGTGATTTATTGCAGTTAGATAAATTGAAATCGTGATTTCAATCACAGGTGATTTACTTTTCACCTGAGCAACTGGCCTGCCTCCTCACCTGCTCCCCCCACAAATGAATTTTAAATTTTTGTTAAAAACAGCCTGTCTGAAAGGCACTTTCATAACTGCTGGCAAGAAAGATGAAGACCTGGCAAGTAAGATGAAGACCGTGAGAACGATCTGAAGCTGGGGTAAGAGCTCCCAGCAGGGTTTCCATTATGACCCTGTGCTTTAATTAATTAAAGGTACAGCTGACAGCTGCTTTCAGAGAAATCAGCCTTGTCACTTTGGGAAAAAAAAATAAATAAATAAATAAAGCCTTGTGGGCTTTTCCACATTCAGCTCCTGGCTGCCCATTTCTGAAACATGGGAATGTTCATGTCTAACATCAGAAACAGGGAAGGGAAACCACAGGACAGGTTAACACTGCTGAGGTAAAAGCAGGGGAATTCACAAGCAGACATTTCCATATTCCCATCTCCAGGGGAGAGACAGGGTTTGCTGAGAAGAAGATGTGACCCCTGAAAGCTTTGGCAACTCCACTTCTGCCTTTGCTCTAAGCATGAGGGAAAGTTCAAGTGCCCCTGGAAGAAAAGAATGAAGAGAGTCTAGAAAGCCACAGGCAGCTTTTAATTTTATGGTGAGAGAGCCTTTCTGTAAATAGAAAAATCTCTATAAATACATGCCATGAAATACAGGAATGCTCAATACTCCATTTCCTCAAAAAAGCCTACACAGATTAAATTTCCAAAGTGAAATCCACACTACACTTAAAGAGCTTTATCTTTATGCTCCCACCACACAATAGAGAGTTTTTCAGGCTGAAAATTATGAGGATAATTCCTTCTATTATTCCAGCAGTCAAGTTGGCTGTTAGTAGAAATTCTAACTGTCTATCACAAGGCTAAAAATTCTGCTGCATCATTTGAACTCACCTGCACTCAATTAAACAAGGCAACATTAAGAGAAAAGGGTTCAAGAAAGTTAAAATAATTTCTGAGGCCTGAATCCAAGAGGCATTTCAAGGTGGTTTAGTGCCCAAACCACTTCTGGTTCAAAATGGGACTTCAAACTTGATCACTCAAGAGGCAAAGAAGTTCCTTGTAAGAGAAGTTTAGATGAAATAATAAAAGACATTAGATGCTTCATACACCAAACCCTACAGGAAGGGCTCCTAATCAGGAATATTGTGGCTCTACATAACATTAAAAAAAAACCCAAAAAACATAACCAACTATTAACTGGACAACCAACTCTGCTGTGCCAGATTTATTTTTCACCTGCCCACCTGCTTCCAACTCTGAAAGCCACGAGGCATCTAAAGATTGCTGGGGAAAAAGAAACCCTAATTTATCTGGTAGTGAAATCTCAGATGCTGTCAGGCAACTTCCAGAACAAGGATTTACCAAAATTCTGTGCTGAAAAAGACTTGAGAGATGATAACATTTTGTGGCACATCCAAAAGGCCACAGCCTTGGGAGGGGAAAGGTACCATGGTGCCATAATTCTGATATATCATTGCATAATTCTGTATATATTATATATATCTCGATATATATATAATTCTGATATATCATTGCAT
>VXBS01000240.1:312936-333649 GCA_013400255.1 Sitta europaea | reverse complement strand
TATATTTTATATATTATATTTATATTATAAATAATATATTTCTATTATAGGAGTAAGAGCTTCTGACAGAGACCTCAAGCTTTGCCAGCAGTTGCTCCAGGTGCTCCTGCCAGCAGCCCGTGTAGGAAGGAGCACAGCCCCAGTGCCTGTGGGCTTTGGCTGCCTCTGGCAGAGAAGCCCCCGGGGGCACAGGTCTCTGGGGCAGGAGCTGGGCACCAGCGCTGCCAGGGCTCAGGGGGTGGCAGGTCTGCTTGGGCGAGGACTCTGTCACTCCTGCTGATTTCAGAGCTGCCCAGGCCCAGGGCTCAGAGCAGCATTCCTCCTCCTCCTCCTCCTCCTCGGGTCACATCCGGGATCAGCAGCGGCATGCGTGTGACCCATCGGGCCCTCACCAGAGGGTGATCCTAATATAGGCATTACAAAGGAGCCAGTCTCCTGCCCCGTTTATTTCATCTAAAATGTCATAGATTTAGTCTTAGCCTTGCGTGCAAGAGGCAAGTCTAAGCCAGGGAAGGAGAAATCTTCCATTTGTGAAGTGTTGGGTGCTGCTCTGCCACTCTACAAGAGAGGGCTGCCCAGCATTGCCAGGAGGCAGTGGCAAAGTCTCTGAAAGTGCTGGCACAGACAGTGCAGGTCCTTATTGTGGACCTGCAGGGGAAGCTGGAGGACAGAAAGATGTGGAAACCGGTGATCCTACAAAAGCAGAGTCCATTATAGTCCCTTGGAACGACAGACCTAAGTAGGAAAAGTCCCCATAGTTATGGTGATGAGATGGAGCCTTCTCCCAAGATGCATTGTTTGTTATGCAGCTGTACCCCCTGATTCTATCTCCCTGACTGATTGGCCTGCTGGCCTGCCTGCCCCTTTTATTTCCTGTATGTCCACTCCCCAGAATATTCTCCCTTTCACTGATCGCCACTGGCCCCTATTTGGTGCAATCCTCCACTCTGTTCCACTATTGGCTTTCCTAATCCCTTAACCCACCCCTGCACCATTTTCTCCCATACCAATTGGAACCTGTATCTCGCTCCCCATTGCTACCCCATATATAATTCTGAACCCTCACATGTTAGAGAGTTTTTGTCCTTGGACTCCTTCACATGTGGCTGGAGAAAACCTCCTCTAGTGAATTCCGTATGAAGACCCTTCCCACTTCTTTACTGATGAGGATCACACAAAGCTGTCCTCTGTGTGTGTGTGTCAGTGTGGGTGTGTGCGTGCCTGCAGCAACTCTCTAGCTGGAGGTGCTTCTGGAAGGTTGTGTCATCCAGCCACCCACACTGTTGCAACGACCTCTTAAGATGTGGATGGCCCAAATGTATGTTCTGGATTTATGGAAGGAGAGCATACACAAAATTTACCCTCAGAATGGAAAGGAAGCTGTAACCTGGGATTAATCCAACCTGTGATTTTTCCTCTTGCCTTTGCAAATAGGAGATAAATTAGGAGTACCAGTGTATGAAGACAGCACGGAGACTGGTATCTCCTTGGCAGGCCCCTGGGCCTCTGCACCCAGGAAGCGCAGCGGGAATGGCAGTGCCCAGGAAGCATAGCAGGGATGGCAGTGCCTGGGAAGGGATGGCAGTGCCTGGGAAGCACGGCAGGGACAGCGGTGCCTGGGAAACACAATGGGGACAGTGGTGCCCAGGAAGCAGGTGGGGATGGTGGTGGCCAGGAATCATGGCAGAGACAGCTGGCTGCAGCAGCGCCCACTCCATCAGAGCGGTCGGTGTGATGACAAGATGGTTTGTGGGAATGATGAAGCAGGAAGCAGGACCACAGGGAGGAAAAGGCAAGGGGTGAGGGGAAGAATGGCTAAGCGGATCCTACAGGCAAGCCCCTGCTCCCTCCCAGATACCCAAATAAAACAGCCCCTGTGGCGTCACAATTAGCTGTTTTTATGTGCTAAGGCTACTCCCACAGCCTGGCTTCACAGGCATTTTTGACAGGAATTTTTGGTGGGTATCCAGGCATTTTGCTCCACCAGCAAGTGGTGGTGATCACTCACAGTCCAATCGTGGCAGCTTTCTCTCTGCCCTGACTGGCTGCCAGGAGAACTCTTCCTGGGGACAGGGTTGCAGGCATGTGTACAGCCCCTGTAAGAATATAACATATGTTAAGGCATAGGTGAAAGTCGGATTGGTTCCTCTCACACTGCAACAGGTTCCCCAAGGAATGGTCACAGCCCCAAGCCTGATGGAGTTTAAGGAGTGTTTGGACAATGCGCTCAGGCACATGGTAGAGTTCTTGGGCTGCCCTGTTCAGGGCCAGGAGTTGGATTCGATGATCCTTGTGGGTCTCTTCCAACTCAGAATATTGAGTAATTCTGTGATGCCTAGTGCTTTGGATAAACTCCACCAGCTCAGCCAGGCGGAGTTTGAACTCCCATTCCTGAGAGACATAACACAGAGTTATCAGGCAGAAGAATGGAATCTCACTTCATGAAGTTAAAAAAAATTAGCCCCAGAGTTGGATTTTCCATGGACACACCTGCCTCTGCTTTCAGACACATCTCACCTACTATGTGTTCTGTGTTGCATTTGCTCAGTCATTGGATTCTCCCAAATGTGAATCCAGGCTGCCTGATACTGAGGATCCAAAACTCATTTGGATGATGGGTACAAAACTGAATTTGAACGAGCCTGGGTCCAGTCTCCACATCTTTCTCAGAAACAGGATTTAAACTTTTAATACTGTAGCACAAATTCTAGGGGTTCAGCAACCTGGGAGTGCTTAGATGGCACTGCAGTCTGTCACTGTTTGTATTGAGATGTATGTTTTGAAAGGCCAGAGAGCTTTTGAGAGATTAATACAGCTGCAACCAATTTCACATACAGAGGCCTGGGACTTCCCTTCACATATTCAGTAAAACACAGAGCAAATGGAAACCTAAAACACCCACCAGCAAAGACTCATAGATCTCGAAGGAGAATTGATCATAGCCCTCTGCAAGCATGACCTTCTATTTAACACAGGCCATAGGATTTCACCTACTGTGGTGGAGGGAATTATTCTTTCTTTCTCCCTAACTGAACACTATCAAGCCCAATAACTTGCTGGTGGCTGAACTATAGCTTATCATTAAGTAAGACAGCCAGTCTTGGTGCAAACACTTCATTGTGAATTTACCACCTTCTTTGCCAAGCTTACAAAGTGCTTAAACACCTTGACTGAATTCATTCTTCTCCATTTGAATTTATTTGACCTAACCTTCCTGCTATCCAATTTTATTATGCTTTAGTGCACTGGAGTGAATACTCCTTAATATCATTTCCCTGGTTAAGACTGTTAAACAAACTATCACACACCAGACACCAGGGACCAAAATGGGCACTTTCAGTGTAAAAATCTGCTGTATCAACAGTCTGAGGTAGTTCAAAGGTTCTGCTCCATGGCAGGATAAATTAAACTAAGAGTCTCACAGAGAGATACCCTATCCCACTTGCACCATCCCGGTGTTCCTGAGCTTGCTGAGTAAATCAGTTCAGTGAGTTCAGCCTTAAGAAATCCAATATTATAAAAGTGATGGATCAGGATTTTGTAGGCTTGCTGCCTGAACTCTGTAGGCACAGGCCTTACCCTGGACAGGGAAAGACAGCTCTGACAGAGTTAGGCTGTGAGGAATTCAGAGTTTTGGGGAACCGTGTTAGATTTGCACCATCTGTGCAGAATGGCCACAAAACACACAGTACTCAAATGGTTAAAGCTGATCTCAGGATCTGAAAATGCAATCCGGAACTTAATATGCAGCTTCCAAAAAAGCAAATCAAAGTAAACCAACCCAACCCAAACCTCCTTGCTTCAACTAACGATTCCTGAATTAATCTTCACTGTTGGTCAGGGCATTCAGCACGATGTGTGGACTTCTGGTAACAAAAGAGCACAGGGGGAGTGACAATTCATAAATAGTTTGAAAACCAAGATGGATGATCAATCCCAGAATGCCTCTCTCAGACACTATATCCTGAATAAACACCAAAAAGAGCTGCTGTGTCTGAAGTGAACTAATGTAAGGCAGATTAATGAACTGACGTGAATAAAGGCGATCCATTTTTCATATTCTTTTAAAATATTATCTTTTCCCACTTTCTAAATAAGCAACTGGAATGTTAAATCAGTTAAGTGCATCAATTTGATAAAAACTATGCAAATCTTTAAATATATAAAGGCACCATCTATAACATTGACAGTTCAGATAACGGGTTTAGTTTTAGTTGAAAATAGAAGTTCCAAGTATGGAATGTAAATGCAAACATTTGTTTTATTTATTTTTTTTAAGTACTTTGTATTTTGTACTCTGACAGTTACAAATTGCATGGGTAATTTATTGAAGTTTTCTCTCGCCACTAACACAGTCCTCCCTTCATGAAAAGGCTTGCTAATATTGTAGGAGGCTGGAAAGAAATGCAGAACTTGAGGGACAGTGGGAAGGAAGATAATAAACACAGAGAAATGACACAGATTAAAGTAAAACAAATAGCAGGCAGCAATTCAAATTACAAAATGCTAGGAGTATTAAAAAGAAATCTATCATATATGTCAGGAAAATGAATGTGTTACACACATTCCTGTGCTTCCTTCCTAACTTGGGGGTCACTATCCGTCTTTTTTCCCTTTGAAAGTGAACTGGCTGTTACTGATGTGTCTAGTTCAAGTCCTTCTCCATCAGGAAATAAAAGAGAACAGCAAAATAGGATGGAAGTACAAATACTCTTTCAGTTTCCTTCTCTAAAGGAAACTTCCCTTCCTCTTTCCCTTCTCCTTTACCCCTTTCCCCCTCCCTTTCACCTTCCCTTCCCATCTGCTGTACCAGCACAACTAAGCCTACGGTAATGTTGAACAAGGCAAAAACATAAAAATGATGCAGTAAATAAGGTTCTGCTGTTTGTTTTGACCCAAATAATTTCACAGACCTGGTTTAAACTGCAGCTGTATCAACAAGGCTGAGGGGATGGCAGGGAACCTTGTGTGCTGCAGAAAAAATGTAGGCTATAACTACTGCCAGGGGAACCATTCAGATAAATGGTTTGCTGTGCCCATTCTGCCTGGGGAGAACAAATTTTAGGACAGATTCAGCTCAATGAGATTGCATGTAAGTTAGGACCTTGCTCAGTGCCAAAGTGTCGTGTGGTGGGGTTTTATTTCCCTGAGTTAATGCACATAAAATGGTCTTTTAAAACTGGAGTCTCTAATCTACTTTTGACTTTGCAGAATCTAAATGAGGATGAGAAGAAATTACACAGGCGATGTAGAAATCTGAAGAGTTACCTAAAGACCCAAGACAAGGTGCAATGAATGTAACTGTGAATTAGATAAATGTTCAGTTTATTACTGGAAACACTTCTTTGCCTCCCAAAACAACAAGGCTAGAAATCCTACCCTCTGAAGTCCACTCATATAATTTAGCAAAAAGCCCACCTTTACAGGGTCTTCTGTAAACTAAAAATATGGAGCCCAGAGCACTTCATGTGTCTGCAATTGTTGGGGGTTGGTTTTCTTATAGAATTTTTTCCCACAAGTTGCTAGGGAATTAATTACTGGACACTTATAGGTAATAAAAGAATTGCTGAAGTCAGGGGAGAGGGTGAGCACCTGGACTTCGCTTCTCTCTGGGGAGTTTTGGCTCTGGAAGGGAACAGCCAGGCTGCGGGTTTCTGACTTCAGGGAGGTTTTCACCGGCACCACTGGGGCTCAGCTCGGGGTGGCTGCCACCGTTTCTCCGTGTGTCCCCCGGGAATTCTGAACCTGGCTCCTGTCTGCCCCGCCGGGAGCCGCCCGCTGCAGTTTCTGCCCCTGCTGTTCCTTTGCTCCTGCTCTGGGTGTTCTCCACACCTCAGCCCGCACCCCCTGCCTGCCGGGCGTTTGCTGCAGCTCCAGCGACCACCGACGAGTTTATGATCCATCTCCAGCATCCCAGGACTCCTTCTCACTCCAGCAGCTTGTGACAGTAATTGCACCAAAGGGGAAGGTGCCAGCAGCAGAGAAAGCTGTGACTGTTTCCTTGGTTCTGTCTGTTGTTCATATCATAGTTATTGTTGTTCTGTTTGCCTTGCTAAACACAAGTAAAGAACTGTGATCCCTATCCTCACATCTTTGCCTGAGAGCCCCTTAATTTCAAAAGTGTAACAATTCGAAGAGAGGTTTGCATTCTCCATTCCAGGAGAGGGTCTGGCTTGTCCCTAGCAGATACCTGTCTTCCAAACTAAGACAGCAATCAAGCCAGCACCATCAGGTGCCTATAATAAGAAGCTGAATGCATTTCTTGATATTTAGGTGTCAGATATAACATAAAAGGTCTCATTTAAAAAGACAGTACCATCATATCCTGTACAGAACATTTTTTTTTTTTTTAAAGAAACTACTGTTTCTTGAAAAATCTACTCTCCCTGCCTTTTGGGGATATTTTGTTTTGATCTTTCTCCTTTAAACATAAAAAGCCATGGAAAACCCAGTCACTGAGGTCTAAACCACTTCATTAGCCTTTTGTAGGGCATTACAGAATAGGTATGACATAGAAACACAAAATCATTAAGGATGGAAAAGACCTCTAAGACCATCAAATCCAAGCATTAACTCACCACTGGCAGGTTCACCATGAGAACAACTCTCCAGGTGCCACATCTAAACAATTTTTGAACATTTCCCAAGACAATGATTCCACCACTGCCCCAGGGCAACCTGTTCCAGCGCCTGACCACCTTTTTGGAGAAGAATTTTTCCCTAATATACAATTTAAACCTTCCCTGTCTCAGCTTGAGGGCTGACTCTCTGCTTCTAAGCTAAGACTAGGATTCAAAACACATTTCCATCACTCTGCCATAAAAAAGCTGGACATCAGAAGGGTGGCTTGATAAACTATCAGTCTTTATTTCACAGCCTACAGTTTTGAGAGTCAGTAATGCAGACAGATGGTGGCAAAACAGGCCAAATTTCATGGGAAACTCAGAACTGACAGTGTTTTCACATAATTGTCAAGTTACATCAGAAAACTGAAGCAGTAAAACAACTTAATATGCACAAAGCATTTGCTCAGTGTGCAAAACAGCTCAAAGATTGTAGTGGGTAACTCCAGAGACAAAACAAACTCTCCAGGCAGATGTTGCAGCACTCTACAGCAACAGTAGCCTGATGCAGCATTTAGCTTTTGGGTGGCAAAATTTACTTGATTAGAAAGAGCTGCTATGCCTGGGTGACATGCAGCTCATTTTTAGCTGTCATCAAAGCCCTTGTGCTCAGCTGACACCACATCTGATTCCTCTCAGCCCTGGGTTGTGCTGGACACAGCGGTGTGCACAGGATTTTATATAGGGGAGGTGTTAGGGGTTGACAACCAATGGGGTAGAGAAGGGGAAGGAGTAACAGGCAGGGTTTGCAACACACAATCCAATGAAGGAACCCTTGGGTGGGACAAGGGTCACAGGGGACAATGGGGTACCGAGGATTAGGGGATGGACAGGGAAGGTGCTGGAATAAAGGTGGGGATTACAATGAAGGGCACTTAGGGGAGGTTACAATTTAGGGCCAAACTAGTTTAAGAGAAACATAGGGTTATGTTGGAATGAACCATTAACAATAAAACTTTTAGCAATGAACTAATACAATAAAACAATAAATTAGAATAAACACACACCACAACACTCAGCTCTCCACATCATCCAATGGAGGATGGGTCTGTCCTCCAGCAGCAGCTCAGAGCAGCCTTCAGACTGCCTCTAAAATGGAGGAAATGTTAAAATGCATGAAATGAGTGCTTTAGACACCTGCCTCTATCAGAAAGGCAGGACTCATATCCTGTCTGCTCAGGGAAGGTTTCAGTTCAGTGCTGAGTCAGTGGTTGGACTCAATGATTTCAGAATCTTTTCCAACCTCAGTGATTCAACAGTGGGGATTTTGGAGCACACACACCCCTGGAGCTCCCCAGCCTGTTCTTCCCCTCCCAGACTGCACACTGAGCTCTCATGGAAAGAAGCAAATGCTGCAGCTAAGCACATGCTGAAGCAGCACCATCAGCAGCAGCAGTAGCAGCAGTAGCATCAGGGAGCCGGGACAAGGAACGTACCTCCCTATTCGTCATCAGGGAGTTTCCATCAAATCCCACTGAATGCCCTCGAAGCCCTGTGCTGAGCCATGTGCTGTGCATTTATTTTCAGCACTACCCCCACTCCTTGCTGTACCAAACCCCTTAATCTAATTATTCTTTTCTTTTGTCTTTCCTCCCTCTCAAGCCTGCTGCCTCCCCTGTGATAGCCTCGTCTTGCCTTTGGTCTCTGATCCAATTTGCTCCCAAGCACACCTGGGTCCTGTGTGCCGGGCTGGTGATTCCTGCGATGGATGCTCCGATATCCCGCTCAATTGCCTCAATTAGCGCCCACTGTACACCTGGGTACAGCGTTAATGTGGCATCTGTGCAGCTGAAGGAATGACTGCTCCATTATGGAGCTTTTCCATCACTTCTAGGAGAGAAAGATCACTGTGGCCTTAACTGCCTCACCGCCTTAGCTGGAGGGATCATCCTCTCCCTCCTTGTTTTACCTACGGCCACTCATACTTCCCTGAAGATGTTGAAACTTGGGAAAAATGGGTTCTCTGTGAGGGAGGTGAAATCACAAACCATCAAGGCTGTAGAAAGAGTAATTTATTGGGGAGCTTGAAGCCCGAATCACAAAGCTGCACAAGGCTGTTATAACTGCTGTGCCTTGATTGAGTAATCCCAGCCAAGTGCAGCTCTTTGCCCCATCTGAGCTGTCTGCAAAGCTGAGGAGCTCCTCAAGCTGCAGAGCAGGACTTTGAAACCTTCATCAGGCTCAGACTACTCAAGCTGCTTGCAATAAAATGTAGTCAAGAAATATCTTGCAGGGGAGAGGTCCAGACTATATCAGGGATATTTTCCATTTGAACCCATGAAAGTGCTGCCCAAATTTCCCCCATGGTCTTCAATGGGAGACTGAAGGAAAGCATGAAGGGCATACTCAGAAGGTGAAACTAAAGACAATGTGGATTGTTTTAAATATAATAGTAGCAATAAACTGTCTAAAAAACTTAGTTTGTTCAGTAGAGGTGATAAGAAGTGAGGGATAATGCTTTCTAACAAAAGTGATGGCTTTGCCCCTGGATCCAAGGTGATAAAACAGTACTTTTCAATAAGACGTCATGTTTGGTTCAGAGATTTTTTTTTTTTTCTTTTCGTATAAAATCCATGCTCCTAATATCCATTATTCTGGAGATTGGTAGAGAAGAAATTAGCTAGCATAATTTTATTTGACAGACATCAAAGCTAAGGAGAACGTTTTCAGTGCTGGAAGGTTTATGTTATCACTTTTCATCCATCTGAGCTTCCTCACAGTATAATTGCTAAAGCTGCTAGCTGGTTGCAACTACATCTGGTGGATTGGGGAGGTCACAATGAGATTTTATGAATGTATGTTTCATGGAAATGAATGTTTACTCAAGAAAGGAGACCATATTAATTTCTTTGCTGGTTAAAACATCTTTGTGTGAGAGCAAGAACCATCAAAAAGAGAAGGCATACAAGAAATTTTTATAATCCCCCTAGCTTTAGGAGACAAAACCCCAAAACTAAAACAAGAAATACTTTCACCATTTGAAAATTCAGCAGAGTGACCACCCTATAGGAGACCAGTCTCTTCCACACTTCGAACTTCCAATGTTAAAAAAACCAGCTGTTCCAATGTAGTATTTCAAAGCCCCCTTGGCTTTGATCTGTACCTAGAAGGAAGCAAAGTCAACACTTTTTTCTCATTTTGAAACTTGCTTACTTTCTTTCATGTATGCCCCTCTTGTAGAAGACATCTTCAGTTCACCTAATTCAAACTCCACAGCTGTCTCCAATAACTTTGCTGGTGTGCCTGAGGCAAATAAAAAATCTTAATAACTTTCAACGGCTATTAAACAACTTCTTTCCAAGATTTTTAATCCATCTCCTTAAATGTTTCTCTGCCATTCATTTATCCCACTAGATTATTTGACTATTAAAAGACTAGACATCAAGATGAATGGGCACCGAACTTCTAAACCACCCTTGGCCCACAATGAATTTTTTTCCAAAGGATTTCAACCCTTCACAGAAAGCCCTTAGAAGGCAGTGGCATCATGGAGACAGAACTGGGCTTGTTCTGGAAGCTCAGCTGCCTTTCCAAAATGTAGAGATATTCCCCAAGGACTGGGAAAGACAAAGCTCTGTGGTCTCTGTTTCCTTCCATAGTACTGCTCAGCAGGTACATGTATTGCTCAACATGTAGGGAAATTTTTTCACTCTTGTCACAGTTTTAGGGGGCTCTAAGCAGTGCACAGAGATTGATTTATCTTCATTTAAATGTTAACAAGGCATATCTTCCTTTGAACTGGAAGTACATTAAGTACATTCATCACTTCTCTCAATTAATTTTTTTTATCCACATATTTCTTCATTCAGGAGGACCCTGTATTTTTGACCGTGTTTCCAGTGTTAATTTGTGTGATTTCATCACACACAATCTCACAGTGTAGCACAGAAGCAAGAATGAACCATGGGACAATAGAAAGAAAAGGCTGTCCTAAAGTGGGTTTGCCACTGGAGACAATCTCCCATGGAAACTCACTATGAGAAAGATCTGAAAGAGGTATTCTGAGCCACAGCACAGTTGTGCTCTCCTCATCCTTTAGGAAGAAACGAAACGATAGAAGCCCTTATTCTACAGGACCTGTGCAGAGCCAGTAAATCATTCCCCATGGAAGCAGCACATCATTTTTCATGTCTCTCAGACTGTGTGATCTGCAGGCAGTAATTCCCTTTTGATTGGGGCCTTTTTTTACATACTGAGAGACCACAGCACATGATTAAAGTGGAATCCCAAAATGAGCTCTACTGCCTTCAGGGGAAAACTATTTCTTCCAGAGCAGCCTCTCTCGTCCTGCTGTGTCACTCTGGGTCTTTTCCTGTGGCAGATATAATTTTCTTATACTATAGTTAATTTCAGCTAATCAAACAGTTCCACCAGTTGGAACCAGTTCCACCAAACATTATGGTGAAAATAAACCTTAACGAAATATACGTGTAAAACATATATCTGTAGCTTTTACTTCTTTTGGGAAAGGGAGAAAACCTCAATACTCTCAGTTCTATTTGTCAGCAGTGCCAGGGTTTGCTATCATAGGGGTGCCTCTGTGGAAAAGTGATTAAAGAGATCAAAATCTCTGTGTGCTGAGTTTTAGAAAAGTCTGTCCTAATCATCTAAGAGGCAATTGATTCACTGGAGCATAGGCTTGTCTTGACTACTATAGACTAAACTATAGACTAAAAGTGGTTTAACAAAGCTCTTTGTGTTCATAAATGCTATCTACAATATCTTTCATGGTGCCTTTTCTGCTAGGTACAATATGAGCTCACACACAGTGAATAATTAACAGCCAATGGGTTAAGAAAACTGGATATTTCCAAGGGGGATTTTTTTCCTCTTTTTCTCACTTGAATTTTTGGAAGAGTATTTAAATACTCAGAGACAGAAGGGATTATATCCTAGAGGTAATTAATAACATTCAGTCATAAAACTATCTGCTTTTATGAGCTCTAATGAATGAGGAGTACAACATCTTGGGGATTATGCCACATAGAGGAGTTCTGGCCATGTCCTTGCTCCAGTCCCTGGGGTATGGTGGGACTTTCACTCAGTACAGAGATTTGTGAGGGAAATCACAGCCCATGGAAAGAAGCAGTACTCAGGGAAATGATGTCAGCCTGGAGCCCAGGAACAACACAGGCTTTGGGTCTCCTTCTGGAGAACTTTCATCAGTTGCTGACAACTGTTGTAATGTGGCTGATAAAACCCTGCCTGAGTCTCCTGAAGGGCACATTCTTTCATATTTCTTCAGAGCAAACTCATCAGATTGAGGCTGCCAAAATCTGAGAGGCTCACCCGCTCTCAGAGCCCTGATTTAATTGCTGGTGGTGTTTAAACCCAGCAAACCAGGCATAATATCATGCTCAACCTGAGGCACAAACTTTAAGGTCAGAGAGAGTGACTGAGAGATTTGTCAAAGTGATCTGCTCAGTGGGTGGAGTCAGCACGACAGACGCTCAAATTCTGTTTAAAAGCTGTTTTAAGCACTCGGGTTCCTCCTTTTTCTTTCGCTACGATCTCAGCATTTAAATAAAGGAAATTTTTACCCTGCTTCCAGCACAGTTACATGTTTCTTTTGTGCACGATGCTTTAAATGTTCTTTAATTATCATCACACATAATTGAGGAATATTATCAAAGCAATCAAACTGCAGACAAAGGGGCTTAGAACAGTTACAGCTGTGTTCAGCTCTTCAGATGAAGCTCACAACAGCTTCAAGACACAGCATGTGTCAGGCTCAGGTGTTGGCCACAGAAGTCAGTACTCACCAAGAGCAGATAATGGAGGGGAAAAAAAAGCAGAGAAGGAAAACAAAACCCCCAAACCTAAAGCTGGAATATTGTAAACAAATGTAGAGGAAGAAAGAGATAAGATATTCCATGGAATTCCTCCTATCCAAACAAAACTATCAGCCTTCCTGGGTTAGTAACCTGGGATTCCTCCTTTTTTACCATCTCATTCTGAAGACTTGGAGTGAAGGCAAAAGCAGGAAAAAATGCAGCCTTAATGAGTACCAAAGCATAATTGATCTGGTTCATAATCACTGCTCCACAGGGACCAGCAGTGCTTTAAAAAAAAGATGTATTTAATCACAGTGTCCCACTGACATCAGTTCAAAGGCAGCTTCAGCTGCTCTCATCTTCAAGAGAAAACTTGCTTGTCCAGACTTCAATTAATCCCCAAACTGTCTAATTTCTCAACATTTTCAACCTTGTTCAGAATCCTTGCACAAAATCCTGTGACATCCACTTATTCTTCTCTGTTTGAGCATACAGGTCCTCAGCCAAAAGGGAAGTATGAAAACTCTTACTGAGACTTTTTCTTCCTGCTCTGCAAGCCAGTGGTGTAGCTGCTTATTAACTTGTTTATTTGACATAATCAAAGCTAAAGATAACCCCAGGGTTCAATCTCCTCAATTTTAGTCCATTACAATATAGCCAGTCTTCTGGCTTATGTAAATCAAGTTCTTCCGTATTTTGCCTAAAATTTAATTATGATAAAACATTTCTTCAGCATATGTGCTTCAGTTTTTCTTAATACTGTAAGATTTGCTTTCTTAAACAGCAAAATCTTCAGTCTCCTAATATACCCTTGTGTTTTGCAAAAGTCGCAGGCTTCCTAATTCCTGTTTGACATTAAGTCATTTAAGTAATTTTATTTAAACTTCAGTACTTTAGAAGTAGACCAAGACTGTGAAAAGCATATTAAATATTCACTTATGCTTAAATAGTTTTCAGTAGGGAATTTCCTGTATTATATATAATTTTTTTTAAAGCATTGGCACTCGTCAAAAGCAGATATGAGAATGGAACTTTCTTGCTGAACAAACCTGACCCCTCTATGTAAATACTTTCTTTCTTTTCTTAGGACATATTTTCTTCTTCTAAGAAAAACACTGATTTATCTTTTTTTTTTTTCTTTTTTTTTTTTTTTTTAAGAGCATTTGCAGTGAAATAGAATACAAAATGCACATTCATTGTACTTCTAAACACAGAAGTACATGCAAGGTCAGTTGTATCATGTCATGTCCTCAACTGTGACAAATAACAAAAGTCAAAAGAAGAGTGAGACTACATTGGTAAGAATATATGAATATTTTCCTGTCTATTCTCTCTATTTACAATGACTTGCAGATTCAGGAAATCCATGAATTGTGGATAATATTGTATTTAACTGACCTTGATGAATGTTTCTTCCATACATTTATCTAATTGCTATTTAGCATCCACAAACGCTATGATAAAGAGCTCCTTAATTCAATTATGCACTGTGTTAAAAGCTCTTTTATTTGTTTCCAACTTTTGTCTTGTTAATTTCCTTTTGATACCATCTGTTCACTAAGAAAAATACAGTAATATCTTCTTTACTGCTTTTTTTTCCTTATAACTCAGGATTCTCAGAATAGGAAATGAGAAATCCTAATGATAGACGGACCCTCTCGAAATCCCCTGGTCTAGCTCTTTTGCTCAAACAGGGCCACTTGGAGCAGATGTCCAGTTGGATTTTGTGCAGATCCACTGATGGAGATTCCAGTGCTTCTTTGGGCAACCTGTCCCCGGATTTGACCACCTCCACACCTTTTTTTTTTTGCCACTGGGCACTGCGGAGAGCAGTGACCCTCTGTCTGACCCTTCTCTTCATTCCTTCCTGCTGGCTGCTTATACCTGTAGATAAGATACCCCTGTNCTGGCTGCTGCCAGGGTCTGTGACCCCCCTGCCAGGGCTTAGAAGCCCCTTGGCTGGAGCTGGGATCATCCAGGACTGTCCCAGAAACAGCTGGGTTCCGACACCCCAGCTCCCTCAGCCCCTCCTTACAGTAAAGTCCCCTCCTCATTAAGGTTTTAACTTTCTTCTACTGGGTAGCCCAGAACGGGACATGGCACTGCAGATTTTAAAGACCTCTTTCACATCCTTCTTCATTCATCTCCTTCCTAGACTGAAGCTTCCTGGTCCAGCTAGCGATCCTGTGTTAGGAGGTATTTTCTTCCCTTGATTATGCTTTTTACTCATATTCCTATTGTCCAGGCTCAGTCCATTTTGGAATCCACTTTGGAATGGGACAGCCATAGCTTTTCTTGCATTCAGTGTGTGGATGCACCTGCACACATGCAGCAGCATGAGGATGTTTTCCATACATTCTGATTCTAACAAATCCTAATGTTCAACTGCTCTTTGTCTGCTACTGAGCATAAAAAGATTTATCCTTAAAATGTTCTGGGTATTAGAATGCTAAAATCTCTTACCTGAATAAGCATTTCAACAGTTGGAGCTGCATAATGCCAGTTTTTCCTTATGGTGATGGTGCTGCTGCACTGAGCAGACTTTCAAAATTTACAGAGTGCTAATAAGAAAGATGGGGACAGACTTTTTATTAGACCTCTAGCAATAGGAAAAGGGATAGTGTTTTCAAGTTAAAAGAAGGTCAGTTTAGACTAGATATTAGAAAGAAATTTTTTACATTGAAAATGGTAGAAGTGGTTGACCTTGTCACAGGTCAACCAGAGCAGCTGTGGCTGCCTCATCCCTGGGATATTCCTGGGAGTGTCCCAGGCCAGGTTGGATGGGCCCCTGAGCAACTTGATCTGGTGGGAAGTGTCCCTGCCCATGGCAGGGGATATGGAACTGGATGGTCTGTAAATATCCATTTAAATCCAAATTATTCTATCATTCCTTCATTTTGTTACAGACAAAGCTTGGATAACTGCTTTTGCAATCCAGCACGTGGCATCATGGTATGGAGTCAGTCACAGGAAGGCAGTACTGCCCCCTTAACAACAATATTTTTTAGGCTCTTTCCAGCTCTATCCTGTGTAATGCTAAGCTCTCTAAATATATTACCTGTTCTGTTCTCCACCAGAAGTCATTTGGCACAGTGTAGAAATCTGACTAAAAAGATTTTACTGTGTGCTTACACAGTTTGGTTTCAAACCAATACTTGACAACTCTTCTCACTGTGAATTGGAAAACAAAACCTTAATTTCTGTTTTCTGGTATTTTCAGGATGATCAAAATGAAAATATGCAGGTACCCATTTTCTTCACAGGCTTTTATGCAGCTATCCAGTGTCCCTCCTGATTTTACATTTAATTTAACTATGAAGATCTAGCTAAGTTATTTGCAAATTCCTTGTCATTTGGGCTTGGATTGCTTGTTTCTTCCATAACTATTTATATTATAGGAACTCATCGATTCCAGACCTTTAGTAATAATCACTATGCAAATGTAATGATATGATCCTTGCTTAGAAGAGCTTGCAGATTTAAAAAGTCAAGAGAAGACAACACAGATGGATGCAACAGATGAAGTAAGAACCACTTATCCAAGTGGTTCCCGATACCTGATACCTGATGCCAGATATGTAGGATTTAAAGGAGACTGGCAGAACTTTTCATACATGTGAAATAGAAAACTGCTGGCATGATAACCATGGAGAACTGGAATGAAGTCTGTCCTTTCTTGTGCCAGCAGGAATTCACTGTAATTATTTCAAATTCAAGTAAACCTAATTTCTTCAATTATTCAAATAAATATTAATAAGGAAAAAATCCTCCTTCTCATCCTCAGTCATGCAGGATTTTATGGAATTAAACAAAATAGGAAGGGAGTAACCAATAAAATCCTCAAGAGACATTTGAAAACTGCAGTATGAATAGAAATTCATGTTTAATTTCACATAATTCATGCAAATCTCTACCTTAGAAAACTTAATAATTTATGCTTCGTCTGGCATCTTTCCACTACCAGGAACTGAACACATTTGCTATTTTGAGCTTCACAGAACACCTGAAAGCAGGTAAATAAGAGAGATCAGAGAAAGCACATCTGAAGCATATTGTGGCAACTGGATGCTGTGGGAAGATTCACAGCCCAAGCTGGGCATAAGAGAACAGCTACTTGATTTCCTGGGGCCATGTAATTATCTCCTCTGTGATTTAAGCTTGGTTGATGTGCCCAGTTGTGTGAAATACACTTGACTCTGCTCCAGTTTCTGAGAAGTTGGCATTTCTAGAATGCGATGCTCTCTGCTGCAACATCATCCATTAATAAATTTAGGGAAAAGCAGTCTGTCTTCTTGGGACACCAGCATCTCCTATGGTTCTGGGGAGGAATGCTCAATATAGCTATCACAGGATCACAGAATGGTTTGGGCTGGAAGGAGCCTTAAAGACCACCTCTTTTCAACCCCCTGCCATTTAGCAGGGACATTTTTCAGTAGCCCAGTGTCCTCGGTAAATGCTGAATTGTATCCCCATTTGTCTGTTTAGCTCAGAAATAAATTTTGCACCTTTAAACTGGATCTGAGAGTGAAGGAGAAGCAGTGGAATGTCTGAGGCAGTTGTTTTCAAAACATCAAGATAAGAGTTTTCAGCTTTCCTGAACACACAGCCTGTGTGGTCTGCAGTGTGGACAGGGGGAGGGAGCTCTCCTTTGCTTTTTAGTAGTTTTTGGCTAGCACAGAAGTTCTTTGGACTGTGAGGTGTTTTTTTTCTTTTTTCTTGGGACTGTTTGACCCTGCTCTGGACTAAATCCAGCAGAGCACGGGGAGCTCACCCCTGTGTCCCCCCAGGTATTTCCCAGTGCCAGGGACTGACACAGACTGAGGGAGCTGGGCTGAATTTGTCATCTCTCCAGAGCAGAAAGAGGTTTTGGTATTTAGTATTGTTTATTTGTTGTGCTGGGAAGTGCTTTGCTTGTTAAATAAACATATTTTTTCCACTTTCCTCCAAGGAAATATTTTTTGCCCGCACTGGCTGGGGGAGGGCCTGTTTGGCTTTGCTTTCTAGAGGGACCCCTTTGGAGGTTCTTCTAAAATTTGCCCTAAATCAGGACACCCAGGTTGTTCCAAGCCCCATCCATGGGAATTTGAATATGGGAAAAGTATCACAGTGCTCAGTGATGGGGCTTATACTCCTTTCACTTCATTGTATGTGAAGGTCTCCATTTCTGGTGAAGATGGGCCCATGGAAACCACAACATGGGCTCATGGAAACAAATGTAACAAGCTGGATGAAAACCATGGAATGGAAAACCAGGAATATTTCCTGAACATTCCTGTACCTATGACTTCTCTTGGAAAGCAAGTGTGTGACTATAGAGTAAAACAAATTAACGCCTAAACATGAGCAGGACGCACACCTAATCCACCCCTCACAGTGAACTCCACTGCTCAGAGTCTGCATGCCCGTGGCTATGACCTCAGCTTGGAGATGGAGATGCCCCACAGCCTTGAACCTCTCTGCTGACAACTAGGAGGACCTGACTCTCTTAAAATTGTCCAAACCTCCCATGGCTGGGACATCCAGTTAGGAATGTTTGTTCCTTGCAAGGAACATGCCAGTACTGGAAGGCAGAACTGTCACATGTGTATTTCAGCTTCATAAAAATACCTACATCAAGTTCCCAGCATGGTCCATGGAAATCTATTCAGCATTGCCAGTGGAATTTAGTAATTTCAGAATCAACTCATACTAAGGGCCTTGATTCAGTTTGGCTAAATGGAAACACACAGTGCCATTTGAAATGGCCTGAGGTAGCCAAAACTGCCATGGTGACAAAGACAACATGGAAAACATGGGGAATCCATACTCCTGTTAGAGTCCAGGAGGGATAGTGGTTAAATTGAGGACCTACCTTGAACAAATCTCCTTTAGAAATCCTAATCCATGATCCAAATAAAAAGCTAAGGCTGGTGATCCTTACCTGCTTGTCTGGCAAGGAAAAGGGGAAGAAGATCCAAGGGTAGTGAAGAACTGAACAGGATCCTGTAGATACTGAAACACACAGGACCAGAACATGCACAGAGCTGGCAGCTTTAATCTATTATAATTAAAATAAAAGTAATTGCCCAAAATCTCTGTCAATGTGGTAGCAACTGCAATGGCCCTGGATTCCTCCTTCATGCTCCTGCATTACAATATTTTGTGCAAACAGAATTAAGCATTAACCAGTGACTGCATCTTCAGAGAGAGTCTAATCCAAGACTGACACTGCAGTCACAAAACCCAGGACAGCTGGAAACCTGACCTCCAGAGCTGTGCCTGCCTTTATCCCAGTACCAACACCAGGGCTGAAAAATGGCAATGGCTACAACAGAGCTCAGTATGAGCAACAAAACCAACAACCTTTACGACTGAACAGAAGCCTCAACATTATAACTGTTGAGGAACATTATTAGGTACATGACCGGGGATATGTACGTGGACAACCTAATAATGAAATAGTGGAAAAGCATATGCTAAGCAAGCCTTTTGTATACACACATAATAGAGATGTAAGACTGAGCTGTAGACATCCTGATTTATGCTGATTTCCAAGTTTTAAATGAGTTGTTCTTGCTCATTTATACGTCTGAAACTGTAAACAAGAAAAAAATCCTTGGGACTCGTAATTCTCAGTTGTTCTTGTACAGCCCCATTTGCATTCCATGTGGTGATAAACTAGAAAAAAATCATACAGCTTTCAGCTATCCTTCTGGCTGTATCTCTTCACTGAATGAAATAATTTATCTGTTACGACATATTAAATCAGGATCAGGTACACACTAAGCTGGATGACATGGATGCAGGAAACATGGACACTGATAAAAAGACCTGACAATTTGTCTTGTGGCTATTTCTTGATTAAGCTGAAAAACTGCTGTATTTCAGTTCAGCTTTACTTGTGCATGTACAGAACTGTAGGATTAATTTATTAATGAAAGAAAAGAAACATATTCATTTTCCCTATTTTTACTAGAGCTTTTTAAGACAGAAGGGTGGAGAGAACAGCCAGAACACTGTTTGACAGGAACAGGGGTTCCAGCAAATACATTTTTTCAGGCACCTTTGAGCTCTAAGGTATGGAACAAACAAAAGCCAATGAACCAAGTCTGAACACAAAGAGCAATCAAAATACACTGCTCTTTGGCAAGTTATAATGGCACTTCCCAGATCCATCTCAAATTAAAGCCCCAAGCTGTGGTACTTTTTGTGTGAGACAAGTTAAAAATGGGTTCTGCGCCAGTGAGTTTACAGAGCTGGGAGGGAAACTGAAGTTTAAGAAGCAAAAAATCTTCAAGGCCAATGGACATCATGCCATGATTGTAGCACAGAGCCTCTCAGTTCTCATTTCAAAAGTAGTATTTGTCATGTTAGAAGTAGAATAGGAGCTGAAACCTGTCATCTCCTTGTTTGCAGAGTAAGATGCTACACAGCACCTTGTTACTGGCACACTGCAACTTGGAAAAGGTAAGTGCAATATAACCCAATATCCCTGAAAACATACCACCGACAGGTTTTCGTAAATTTTGTGGATAAACAGTGCAAAACACCTCTGAACTATATAACCACATTTTTTCCCATATTCAGGATTTCAACAAGTACAGGTCTTATAGGTAACCATCGCCAGGTCTCTGCCATGTAGTTTGCTTCTAAGACAACCTCCTTCCCAAGCAGCTCTGCATTTCCTTGGAAAAGAATCTGACCAGAGCCCTCAGCTGAATCATTCCTTTAAAGAAAGAGCTTCCTGCCATGCCAGAGACATCCTCATTCCTGAGGCTGGTGAATGACTCAGACAACCATCACTGCACCATCTCCCCTTCAGTGCCCTGGGGTCAGAAAATTCAGCATCTGAGTCTATCACTGTAGGATCAGGGAAGTCATCCACATAAGAATGGCTCCCAGCAGGGACAGACAAAGAGAGAACAATTCCAAGTTTAAGCTGAAATGGAATCTGCCTACTTCAGGGAATAGACAATGCTACTAGACCAGCTGTGCTTTCATCAGAAATCTCTCAATTTTCCAGTTAAGGGAAATACAGCATTAGAAAAATGCCAGGACAGCTGAACACACTGAATAAGTACAACGGACATCACCAGACAAAGGTGAAAAAAACAATCCAGTATTTACTGGAAAAGAAAAAAAGCTCTCTCCCTGCCCTGAGGACACAGGGCAAGATGCTACACCATCAGGTAGGCAAGATGCACAGCCATCTCTCTATACATGCACCCAGATATGGAACTTAGGTTAGCCCACCTGAAGTTCGAAGTGCTTCTCAGTTAGAAAACTCTTCATATATGCGTGTACAAGAAAATAAACTTACTTTTAAAAAAAATCCCT